>JAJOZX010002669.1:500000-643247 GCA_023014485.1 Bathynomus jamesi | reverse complement strand
CATGTTATTGGAGGCACCTACCTACGTATGCCTCAAGGAAGAAGCATTTCCCAGTGTCTTGAAAGAAGAAGGAAATTTCCCAACATGGTTCCAGCAAGACGGTGCTCCTGCACATTACAGCACCCAAGTAAGGGAATACCTGTACCAACAATTCCGTGGTCATTGGATAGGACGTCGAGGGCCTGTGGAATGGCCAGCTAGAAGTCCGGATCTCACGCCACTAGATTTTATCTCTGGTGCCACTTGAAAGCGCTGGTATACGCAGAGAAAATTAGGAGTGTTGGACATTTGCGACAGCGCATTATTGGGCCATTACTCCTGACATCATTCACCGTGCGCTTGCTGACTGGGTATCACGTCTGAATTTGTGTATTGAAAACAATGGTGGACATATTGAGCACGTTCTGTAAATAAAAGCTTTTGTTTTGTCTTTTTTTATTATTTTTCCTATGATGCCTGACTTATGGGACACCCTGTAGAGAATAAAGTTTATATTCGAAGTCCTGTATCAGATATATTACATTATTTCCTGCCCATGTTTCTTTCAAACAGCAAATTTTGCCCAAATTTCATGTTATCATTTCGGAAGTAAAATACTATTGTTTTTTAATGACTTGAAACTATAAATTCGATTCAAATAACTTTACCCAAATATTTAGGTTCTATGAAATGGAAGTTCGGTGGATGTCTGAAGTAAAGTGAAAGTGAAAAACGCTGAAAAAATTAGTGAAATTTTCTGTTCGTTTTCCTATTCCATGAACATCTGAATATATTCAAATGCCCGACTTCTGTAATGAATTTCTTTCTTTGAACTTGAAATAATTTCGGTTTTAAGCACGTTCGAGGAGAATTATTCTCCTCAAATGTGCTTGTGATCTCTTTTCATACTTGCAAAAAGGATGGCTTTGAAGTTTTCAAAACAGCCGAAAGTGAATAAATTGCTTCATCAGTGCAGACTCAATTTAAATAGATAAAAATTATATCTACGTGTATGATACTAACAATCAGGATTCATATGACAGAGAGGATCGTGGAATTCGACAGCCAGAGCCGCCACATCATCTGGAAGTAGAAGATAGTCATCCAATCAAACTACTATTGTCAATGTCGCTTAAGTTCGCTGATCGACGGAAAGCGATGTTGTGATAATGGCCACAATGTTGGTCTGAATATTATACACACACACACACTATGTATTATATATATATATATATATATATATATATATATATATATATATATATATATATATATATATATATATGTGTGTGTGTGTGTGTGTGTGTGTGTTTCATCTACCCTGTGAGCGCTCCAGCATGTTCACACACACACACACACACACAATTGTCCCTCTATTCTTCACCTCAAGTACATGCATTTTACAGACTACACAATCCTTTCAAAATTTATTGAAAAAAATAAATAAATAAAATGGCATCGTGGGCCTCAGAGACCTTTATTTTTGGCTCTCTCCTTTTTATTTCAGGGGTACACTTTTGCTGGCGTTCGCCCTTGTCCCCTCCTTACATAAAAAATAATATATATACGCTGGACGTATAATGGACACGACGAATGGCGGCGGGCCAAGACTACTGACCTTTGTGCGATTATTTATGTAATTTATTAAGAGATAATTCCTTACGTAATTTATGTAATTTATTAAATAAAAAACATGCACAATATTTTCAGGTATTGAAAATATATTTTGGAACGAGACAGGATACGAGCGCTCTTCTGAAATATTTTACTTGTTTCATTATGGTACAACAAAAGGACTGTATAGTATCCAACCGCATCGTTTTCTAAAACTTAGTTATATAAAAAATAAAAAATTCTTCAAGTTTATTTGTAATCGTAAAAAAAAAGAAGTTAAAATTAAATTAAAGAGCTTTCGGAGGGTAGGTCGGCCAAGCCGGGAAGTCCAGACAAAAGTTGTTCGCGGGCCAACAATTGCCGACCATTAACATACAGCGTTTATGCATACTCGTGAAAGTGAAAAATCAGGAAAGGCAATTCTGAAAAACTGATTTCCCTTCTTATAAAGTGAGGTCATTGCGCCAAGGGCTTTTGCATAATTAAATGTGATACAACATGTTATGAATATTCTTAACTGAATGTGCCACATATGAAGATCCTTTATTAACGCAATCTTTACTGTGTACATTGACAATATCATGTACACGAAATCAATTAAATACTTTCGACAAAACGAAACTAAATTGATCATCAAAGTGGAAGTGAATGGCAGCAGTTTGTTCCTTTATCCATCCAAAACACATGCAAAAAACAAAAAAAAGACAATTCTCATTCCCTAATCTATTTTCTTTGCCCTTTTCAATTTATCTTTCATTCACTTTTCGCTAAAGCAATTAAACTTCATCAATTTCTATCTGAACTTCATCAATAAAGTAGAAAAATAAATAAATAATTCTGGGATCGAATTACGACCCATACAATTTTACTTACCGTATTGCCTCCCTTGTAATTGAGCTATGAAACCGATTTTGGGTGAGAAGGCAGAAAACAATTCGGGTGTAAAATACAAAAGTTGGAGAAAAGGCAGAAAGTAAAGCGATCACATCCATTCACACACGTGTCCTGGAGCACTATCGCCTTCATACGTGACGAAATTACACGCCTGCGTGTAATTTTGCCATGCGTAGTGCCACTTCCAGACCTTATCAAAAATAAGGAGAAGAGTTCCGAACTTACATACTTCTAACAAACCTCTTCCATTCCAATCGTCTTGTAGCCACCTCTCGTGCATCACCCAGATCAAGTCCTCGTTTACTCACGCAATCATTCACCATGACCATCCATCTTCTCGGCTTTCCTCTCCTCCTTCTACCTTCGCAAACCCTCTTATACACTCGTTTCAGAATTCTGTCATCTTTCATTCTTTCAACATGTTCAAGCCACCTTAACATACTTTCCTCAATTTACACTTCCACTGACTTCTGAACACCACAACTTTTCAGAACTACACGATTTCTTATTTTATCAACCCGACTCACGCCACACATACTTCTCAGATTATCCATTTCTTAATTCTGACCTCCCCTTTTCACGCCATGTCAATATTTCACACTTATACAAGTGTCGGTACGAACACACCTTCATGTAAACATTTCACATCATTTCGATCCAGTCTCCGCTTTCTCACAAGCGCTTTCAGCGCACCCACCACCTTTCTTCCTTGATTCACTCTACTGTTTACTTCATCCGCATCATTTTTTGTTCAATACACATCCCAGTTAAAAGATTCTATCACCTCTTGAGTTTCACTAATTACCATCACATGACAGTCCGAACACTTATTCTGGGCAAATAGCACAGCATCCTCAGCATACAACAGATTCGACAGGCCCCGCTTATTCCCATCACACATCAGATCAGGCCCGTAGCTTGGGGGCCGCCAGGGGAGGCTGAGCCTCCCCCGGAAAAATTTTGAGCCTCCCCTAAGCCCTAAATATAGAGTAACTAAAAAAGTACCAAGTAGTTTTAGAATTATAATTCAGTTTTGTAATTGTCTAATTGACTTGGTCCAATAAATGTGTATATATAAAATTTTAACTTTAACATGTGTTTTATTTTTACAAAGAATTCCCGATATTATCGGTACTACTGTATGTAGCCTAGGGCGGAGCGTTTTTACACTTTTTTCGATTTTCATTTTGTAATAGCGCGGAAAAGTGGCTCTTCCACGTCAAAAGTAAGTGTGTAAAATCTCAGAGATCTGCAATAATATCTTCTGCCTCCGCACGCGCGTTGAAAATCCAAAAACTGCGCCAAAATACGCATTTTTTCAATATTTTATTATAGTTTTAATTTTCATCCTACCTTCTTGTAATAGCGAGGAAAAGCATCCTAAAGGTTTATTTTAGACTAGTTTTAAATATTTTTGTCCTGCGATAATATCTTCTGCAACCGCAAACGTTCCAAAATGCGGAAAAATCCGCATAAATCATGTATTTTGCATATTCAGCCGATACGCTAATAAATTCACTTTGTACGTCATGTAGTACTCCCACATCGTTCTAGAAGCTTCCCCACAGCCTGGTATGATGTGTTGCTCGTCACTGCCATATACGGCAATGAATCAGTGAGTGATGACTGACGAGTCATGACTCACAACACTCTACCAGGCCTTCTTGCTCTCACTTCCCCGCAGTGTTGTGCTAGCTACGTTTCGGGTAAGATGTGGATTGTGTTGCTCATGCTGTAATACATCTTTGGAACACGACAACACGCATATGTGGACATATACTGCATATTTTAGTGCATAATAATACGTTGGTGTAATATACAAAACTTCTGCAGAATGCAAGAATATTTTACGTTTTAGGAGTAATTTCTTAATTTTTATATTAATTACTGTGTTTTTCACAATGTCAGTACCAGCTCAAGCAACAAGAACTTCGTCAAGTTGCCCTATATTTGGGGATCCAGTTGATCTCGACAAGAGGTGCCTTCCAACCTATAAGGACGTCATGAAATATTTTCATTAAATAAGGTTGAATCTGAAGACATCGAAGAAAGAGCCTACAGTTGCAGAAGATTTGTGGAAAACAGCCTCTATTCCTACTGTTTCTCATAACGTGTCGTTCAAATGATTAAAAATTACCATGAAAAATGTCAAAACCTTCTAAAGTCAATAAAAAGGAAACAAGATAGTGACTCATTCAAAATTAAATTACAAACATTTCAAAATGAGGCAGAAAACAAATTATTTGACATCAGTGCTTGCAAATGTGAACATTTTGATAAGTGTTCATGTGAAAACCATCTCAAGGTTCCAGCAATTGAACAAGACTTCCTTAAAGATCAGAGAACAACAAGAAAATTGGCAATAGGCTCTCTTGATGTTTCACAAACTCGTAAAGATCTAGCAACTATTGCTAGAAGACAACAGAGAATGAAACAGTATGAACCAAAACCATCTACCAGTAAAGGACAAGCAACTGAAACAGTCATCAACATCAAGTGAAACAGAAGGAGCGGATTCTGATTATGAACCGACACAGAGAATCAAATCGATGGAACAATCTCATCATGGAACAATCTCATCATTGGCTATAGCTTGTGACAGAACTGGTGTGTCAGACAGGTCTGCTGCTATAATTGCTTCGGCTGTTCTTGAAGACGTGGGAATTATAAACGAAAAAGATTTAAGTTCAGTAATAGACAAATGCAAAGTAAGGAGAGCTAGAAAAAGAGTGAGATCTCTCATTCAAAAGAGAGATTACGAAGAAGAAACTATGGAGAGTATCTATTTCGATGGAAGAAAGGACAGAACTGCAGTGGAAGAAAAAGTTGGCAGTAAAGGTTATCAAAAAAATATAACAGAACATGTCACTTTGTTTCAAGAACCAAACTCGCATTATATTGGGCATGTAACTCCCGCTTCTGGCTCAGCACAGAGTATATCTTCTGCAATTTTGGATTTTTTTCGCTCAAATGAGATTGATACTTCAGAAGTTAAAGCTATTGGATGTGACGGGACAGCAGTTAAAATAGGACCAAACGGAGGAGTGATAAAAAATATTGAAGAGCACTTTCAGAGAGCACTCCAGTGGCTGATTTGCTTGCTTCACACTAATGAACTTCCCTTGCGGCACATAGTGACTGACATTGATGGTAAAATAACAGGTCCTCAGAGTTTTACGGGGCCTATAGGAAAAGAGTTAATTGATTGTGAAAAGAGACCTGTTGTTGAGTTTGAAGCAGTTGAAGCGGAAGAAATTGTAGTTGACAGAGATGATCTGAGCACAGATCAGAAATATTTGCCAGAAATCTATGATGCTGTGTCTAAAGGTGAATGTACTCCATCTCTAGCTCAAAGGAAACCAGGCAAAATGGCACACTCCGGATGGGTGACAACTGCTAACCGCATACTTCTTCTCTACGTTTCAACTGAAGAACCTTCAGACAACCTTAAGTGTATCGTGGATTATATGAAAGTTTATATTCCAATGTGGTTTCAAATCAAGAGAAATTCTTCAGCAACACAGGGAGCCAAACATCTTTATCAAATGATACAACGCTCGAGGTCGTTGAGTGCCCGCTGTATAGAAATAGTTGATCGTGTTATTCAGAGAAATTCCTATTTTTCTCATCCTGAGAATGTTCTCCTTAGTATGATTCACGATGAAGCAAAACATATCAGAGAATTAAGATGGAGGAGAATCCTTAAAGCAAGAGATTCTGAGTCAGCTGCAGTGAGTGTGTTTAAATTGCCCACGTTGAACTTTCAGTGCAATGAGTACTACAACATGATTAACTGGCAAACTTGTGAGCTGTCAGAGCCTCCTCTGACAAAAGTTCTATCACGCTCCGACATCCTGAACTATATCTCATCAGGAGATGTTCCTGATTTCATCCCACGTTTTCCTTGCCACACCCAAGCGGTTGAACGGCATATAAAGCTGGTAACAGAGGCTTCAGCTGCAGTATGCGGTTCAGAGGCAAGGGATGGATTTATCAGAGCAAGATTAGAATCCAGAAAGAAAATGCCAAGAATTGAAACAAAAAGTGACTACAGTGTGTAACTAGCCTACGTAAATCCGATAATGGTAGGGTGGTTGGGTCGGGCAGGGAGGAACTCGAAATGCAGCCACCTCCACGTGGTGAGTTCTGGGTTATTTTGTCAATATAGTACATTCAATATTGACGAAATAGGCGAGGAGCTGCATGCATATTACATAATAAGTCATCAAAAATAAACCGAGCATATGCAAAGTAAACTGCATTGGTGGACCTAAATTATTTAATTGCTCAAATATATAAACTTCTTAAATTACTAAAATATGAGATAATGAATTGTTAATTGCATTACTTAATACATAATTAACGAATAAACTGTGGTGTAGGGCCGAAGTTGACCATAATAGTGTCATTATAAAATACGCTATTTATGTAAATTTTCCCGTATTTTGGAACGTTTGCGGAGGCAGAAGAAATTATCGCAGGACAAAAATATTTAAAACTAGTCTAAAATAAACCTTTAGGATGCTTTTCCTCGCTATTACAAGAAGGTAGGATGAAAATCAAAACTAAGAAAATATTGAAAAAACGCGTATTTTGGCGCAGTTTTTGGATTTTCAACGCGCGTGCGGAGGCAGAAGATATTATTGCAGATTTCTGAGATTTTACACACTTACTTTTGACGTGGAAGAGCCACTTTTCCGCGCTATTACAAAACGAAAATCGAAAAAAGTGTAAAAACGCTCCGCCCTAAATTGTAGCATTGTAACCTCCCCTATATTACCAGCAGCCTCCCTTGGAGATTACCATTAGCTACGGCCCTGCATCAGATTCAATTCAATTTCTAGTAGTCGTACTTTCACCTTTCTCATCACTCCATCAATAAACAAATTGGACAGCCACGGAGACATCACACGTTCTTGACGCACACCAACACTTATATCAAACCAATCACTCAGTTCTTTTTTTACTCTCACACGCGCTACATCCATCATAGAAACTCTCCACCGCATTCATGCGTCTAACATCAACGCCATATACAGTATACTGACGACCTACCATAGTGCTTCTCTCAAGGTCCATAAATACCATATATAGATATATACACAGTGCGGCTCATAAGTATTCGTATAGAGAAATATTTCAGTTATATTCGTCCTTATCTTTTGTACCATGCATAGGATAGATATAAAAAATGTACCGTTCGTTTAGAAAAATTTAACAAATAAAAAAATTAGTTCAACTCCATCATATAATGTAAAACATCCAAGAATTTAAGAAAAAAAAAAGTTAAAATGCAAACGTTTTCGTACATTAACTAACCAAATTATTTAATACTTTGTGTGTCCAACTTTTGGTTGAATGACTTCAAAGATTTGTTTTGGGTATTTTTCCACAAGGTTTCGACATTCCTCAGTACAAATTTTAGCTCATTTTTCTAAAGAAAAAAATTCTCGATTAAATTGAGATCTAGGCTTTGACTGGGCCACTCGAGAAGCGTGAAATTCTTTTGTTAAAGCCATTGCATGGTGCTTTAGCTTTTATGTTTTGGATCATTATCTTGTTGCAGTACCTACTTGCGAACCATTCGCAACTCCCGAACTGAAGGCAATACATTTTCTTCTAAAATTTCCTAATATTCCTTCGAATTCAAGATTCCATTAATACAAGCTTTCCTGGGCCAGAAGCACTAAAGCATCCACAAAGAAGCAAACTATCACCACCATGTTTAACCGTAGGGGGAGTAGTATGGCCGCAAACAAGACGAGTGCAGAGCAATTGCAATGTTGATCAAATGAGTGCCAGTGCCACCCCCACCCCTTGTTTCAAGGTGCCAACCCCAGGGTGCCTATTTGGGGGAGAAGGTGGGACGGCCTCACCCCCAAAGGAGGTATACCTAACCTGAGAGAGAGAGAGAGAGAGAGAGAGAGAGAGAGAGAGAGAGGAAGAGACCACCCAGCGTCTGCGAGATGCAGAAACTTAATGAGAGTTCAGGAAGCATCACTTGGCTTAGAACTTGAAATCCGCCAGTTGGCTTAATCAGCTAGTTGGTAGTTGGTTTAATCCGCCAGTTCGCTTAGAAACTTAGAAGGCAGATGTATGTGTATATATATAAACTTTTCAGCTGCCAGATTGCGCTATTCAGATATTCTTGACAGTCGGCTTAGAACGCGTAAATGGCAGATTTATATATATATATATATTATATATATATATATATATATATGAAAACTATTTCACGAAAGTAACACGTGAAAAATATTTATGATGAATAAAACCACGAAGGAAAAGAAACACAAAGTGGTGCTCAAGCGCTTTCGTCTAATGACATCCTGAGGATGTCATTAGACGAAAGCGCTTGAGCACAACTTTGTTTCTTTTCCCTTCGTGGTTTTATTCATCATATATATATACAGGGTGTCCCAGGAGGAAATGTCAAGAATGCACCATTTCACTCTTTGGGTATTTCTAAGTAGAAAGTATTATATCGATATGGGTCTGATTCCCAACCTTTACCGAGATAGAGGCCTCTACATTTGGGTAATTAAAACATAATAAAAAGGCGATCTTAGATACTATTTAATAACACTTGTGGTTTACAAAAAGTACAAACATACAATACACTATTGCACTTATTGCAGAATGGTTTCAAAGTGACCCCTCCTTCTTCAATGCACGCGGCGAGCCTCCGATCCATCGAGTCTTGCCAAGGAAAACGCGGAAGTTTATTTCTGAGGTTTATGAACGCATCCTGTATACGTGCAACCAACTGCTCCCTAGTTTCGGGCTTACCCCGCTGATAAACGTTACTCTTCAAGAACCCCAAGACAAAAAAATCAAGCGGAGCTAAGTCAGGCGAACGAGGGGGCCATGCCACAGGTCCTCCACGTCCAATCCACCTTCCCGGAAACCGTAGAGGCCTGTATCTCGGTAACAGTTGGGAATCAGGCACATGTCGATATAATAGTTTCTACTTAGAAATACCCAAAGAGTCAAATGGTGCATTCTTGACATTTCCTCCTGGTACTACTGTATATATATATATATATATATATATATATATATATATATATATATATATATTAAGGTAGGTTGTTTTTCCGCATTTTTTTAGATATCGAATTTGAACTAGTAGAGATAGTCAGGGCTTAATATGATAATAACTGACAAAAAATTTCAGATCCCTAGCTTTAACCGTTTCTTGAGGAAACCGTTTCAAAAATCGTCAAAAAATCGTACCGAAAAATATCACATTTTCGCAATTTTCGGCCGCAAAAAACATGCTATTTTCATAAAAAAAATCCTGAAAAAAGTTACAATTTTATTGAGGAAAAGTAAAAGAAACATGTACAGAGTTAAATAGACACATTTAGATCCCAAGATCATCATAATTTTCACTGTAAGAGCCCTTAGAAGCAAAGGAAGGCTTCATCTGGCGGCTTTGGGCTTTGGCCAGAATGTGTTTGTGCCTTGATTCGAGTCCATAAACTGTATGGGAAGCTTCAGATGTCAGCTTCACGGCCCTTTCAACACTCTGAGAATGTGAAGGCAGATCAGGCAGCTCCAGCTTGGTGCCATTCAGCAATGCTTCTTGAAGCTCCTGGTCAGAAAAGTCTTCTGTGAGAGCAGGTTCACAGATGCCACTGAGAAAGGTTGATTAGTTCTGATGGGTAGCTTCAATGTTGATGGCTGTGATCTTCTTCAGCCTCTTCTTGGCTGGCTTCCCACTTCTGAAAGAATAATAATTTATTTATTTTTATTCCAGTTTAAGATTTAATCCCTATTAGTCTCAGAATTGCTGATTTAAATTAAACTTAAATTAAAAAAAAAAAAAAAAAAACCGAGATCTATAAATCCCCATAATCGAATTTTTTTCCAGAAAGAAGGTAAGATTATTTCCATTATCAGAGGGGAAGGGGGGAATTGGGATAAGAAAATGTGTGGAAAAATATTCGATTATGGGGATTTATAGAATTCGGGCCTTTTTTTTATTAAATAAATCCCCATAATAATTTTTTTTTTCACATTTCTTAAAATTAATAAATGCTTATCTGATGGACAGAATTTTCTTGAGAGCAGTTCTCTCACTTCCAAGTCATCAGACCTCATCATGGAGTACAGCACATTCTCGGGCAGCAAGGCAAAAGCATTGTACTTCAGGTTCTTGAAAGCAACACCCTGGATTTCTTCAGACTGCTGCTTGATCCTCTGGATCATGTTGAAGATGTACAGCTGCTGATTGTGGAACTTGCTGTCCCTTTTGATCTCAAACCAACTGACTGCATACACTTCCACAATGATCTTGATGGCCTGGTAAAGCTTATCCTGTAGTTCTGGAGGGTAAGCACCTCTGGTCCACAGACACATCAATCTAATTGACAAGTGCAGATTATGTGCTGTGTTTGACAATTTTATTTCTTGCACTTCACAGCATTGTCATCACAGGGACGAACAGGTAGCTTGCAGGTGCAAGCAGAAACGTCAAAAAGTTTATCCAGCTTTTCCTCCACATTCTGCTCCTGGACTGTAGAAAGAGATTTCCTGTTTATCTCTTTTGCTTTCTTGAAGCACACTTTATCCACCAATTTCACTACATAATATTCCTCATACAGGGGCAGCCGCGGGTTCACTGCCTGCCAGATCTCGATCACATCCTTTGCTATCATTTTAGCAATATCATAGTCTTTCAAGTCCGGGTGGCTGTTTTGGAGGAAATAACTGTACTGAATAACTTGGTGGAGGGTAGGAGGCTCTGTTTTATCCAAAGGGGAAGGCTGGCCACTGAATTTTTTGGCACTATCACTTCGAGTTAACACTGCAGACCCGTTTTTTACCCATTTTTACGAAATATCTGAAAATAAACACAATTAAATGAACGCATCATAAAATAACTTAATTTAATACACATTTTATAGGTAAATATCATTAAAAAATACAAAATAATACACTAATAAACATCTATAATGCATTTACAATAAGTTTCAAGCATCGTTTTGTTAAAAAAGCCGAATTTTAATTGATTATTTTGATGAAATAAGGTCCGATATTTTGTTTGTTTACATTGCGCGAATGCCGTGCGCGCGATTTTACGCGTAAAATTCGGCAATTTTACAAATTAAAAATAATTAAAAAAATACAATAATTTTCACAAATATGAGTTGGTGCACCGTTTTTTATACATTAATACCTTTCTATCTAGACTAGTCCAAGATCACAGTTCCAAAATCAACCTACCCTAATATGTATGTATGTGTGTGTGTGTGTTTGTATAATATATATATATATATATATATATATATATATATATATATATATATATGTGTGTATATATGCATATATATATATATATATATATATATATATATATATATATATATGTATATATGTATATATGTATGTGTATATATATATACCGGGTGTCCGAGAATTATCTGTACAATTTTTGGCTGTTATTAAAAGTCAACCATGAAGTGTAGAAATTCCAGTTTTGTCCCATTTTACAGAGAATCTCTAAGTTTTTTCTGATACCACGTTTTGACAAGTTTTTTAGAAATGTACGCGTGTGACAGACATTGATGATTTAAAAGCAAGAATCACAGCTGCTATTGAGCGAATTGATGTGGATATGCTGCAGCGTACATGGCAACATTTGGAGTATCGATTGAATGTTTTGCGAATCACTAATTGTGCACATATCGAATGTTTGTAACACCGTTACTTTAATAAAAGAAACTTTTGAAAATACGGATTCTAAATAATCTTGTTTAAGAATTTTACGTGTGTTATCAAGAATTTTATTAAAAGATGAAATTGTACAGATAATGTTTGGACACGCTGGAATTTCTAAAAAACTTGTCAAAACTTGGTATCAGAACAAACTTAATGAGATTCTCTGTAAAATGGGACAACACTGGAATTTCTACACTTCATGGTTGACTTTTAATAACAGCCAAAAATTGTACAGATAATTCTCGGACACCCTGTATATATAATAATATATATATATATATATATATATATATATATATGTGTGTCTCGGTGGTGTAGTGGAAAGCGTCGCTGACTACGAATCCATCGGCCCCAGGTTCGAGACCCGATGGCAGCCGGCGCGCAGCAAAACCCAGCTGTTCATCCTTCCACACAATAAAAAAAGTGGTTGGTAGATAAATAGGTGGCCTAGTGGTTAAGACGCTGGGCTGCTGATGGGGCGTGGTTCGGATTCCATGTTAAACTGTAGGTCTGAGGTGGAGTGAAAAGCTTGACTGTCAGAATGAACAATTCGGGCGGAAGCTAACCAAAGGTTTTATATATATATATATATATATATTCCCATCTCCCCAGTTATTCCTTAATATCGTTTATATATAGAACCCAAAGAATTCAATAAAACACCATTACATCATTCTGTTTATTTAGATGAGTTAAGGGAAATAATTCATGAAATATATAGGAAATAAATATACATTAAAAAATAATATAGAGTAAAAATACACACATTAAACGAAGGATATTTATACATTCTTAAATAATAATATTAGTACAGGATAAAACTATATAAGCATTTAATATATGTACGAGCAAATACGCCCTTATTATATAAACACCAAAACTTACATAAAAATAGCAATAGTACAGGATAAAACTATATACCCATTAATATTATATATATATATATATATTATAGTATATATATATATATATATATATATATATATATATATATATATTAAGTAGCAAAACTTATATAAAATCAAAATATCATACATACACTATGTTCTACCACGCTTAAGTAAAATACTAAACTCGCACGTGATCGAGTCTACAGTTACATCATTTTTGCTTTGTATTATACAATAAATACGATTTAGCATTATTTAACCACTCAAGGTGTGCGGGTGCCAATACTCGATGTAAAGGGCCTTCATTTCGTTCAATACTATTTTTGTGCCCACCTTACAATTGCCTGGCAAATTATTTTTAAACACGGATGGAATACAATTAAAAGCACACACAAAGAGGGCGTCGTTAGCCACAACATCATTATTAAATTCAAGTTGATAAACAACGCATAGCGGCAGTTGAAATAATCTTCTATATCGTAACGACTGCACCTTATTATATAAAGATACATCTCTTCAGGGTGAACAGTGTAGGCCAGCTCTGCCCTGTACCACTCAAGTCCTTTGTGCCAAAGTTCATGATATTTCGAAGAGTCTAAACCATTTAAATAAGCATCCAGCTCTAGACTATTCTCGCCATGTTCATTCCTTCATTCGATAAACCCGTCGAGCAGAGCGGTGTATGCGTATTCAATAACCGTATCAAAATAAACCATATCCGTAACATGTGCGGCTAATATAGGTTTTAGTCAAGGATGAAGCGGTTTCGCGTGGGGACAAGAACGTTATTATCAGATGCATTCTTCCACATCAGTCGTATATCAATGCATGTCTGATCGTTATTTATACACAAGGTACAAACAATGGCATATGAGGGGGTATCACTAATTTGTTCTCTTCTTGTACCTACACCTGCAGGTATTTTATAACGGTCCTCACCCCACTTCTCAACTATCACGAAGACTCTATTCATCTCCTCAACACTTAAATAAACAACATTACGTTTACCAGAGTTTGCTTGTCTACAAGTCGTTTCAAGTACAGGGTGTCCATAAATGTTTACCCTGAAAACAGTATGCTCTCATGTTTTAATGACGAATCTTACATCCGTTTTCTTTTTACAGGTGATCTCGTACACGCATAGAGTTTCTGTGCTGGTGTGTTTCGTCTACCGCATTCGCCGCTAGGGGCGCTGTAGTAGCTGTTCAGTGCTAGAGTCAACAGACGCAATGTGCATATTTGGGGATCGGAAAACCCACGTGCCGCAAGGGAGCATATTCGGGGCAGTCCGAAGATCAATGTCTGGTGTGGACTAATGCATGACCAGATAATTGGTCCTGTCTTCTTCGCTGAGAACACTGTTTCCGCAACTGTGTACCTGGATATGCTCACCAATTACGCCATCCCCCAGCTGCAGGACAGGCAGCCAATTGTCATCTTCCAACAAGATGGGGACCCCCTCATTGGGCGCATGTTGTTCGTGAAACTGTCGACGCAACATTTCCAAATCGATGGATTGGCAGGGACGGGCCAATCCCATGGCCCCCAAGATCACCAGACATTACCCCGCTGGATTTCTTTCTCTGGGGTCATGTTAAAGATTTGTTTATGCAACAGTTGTTCCAGATATCAGAACATTGCGAGAACACATTACGGATGCAATTGCAACAGTTAACCCACAAATGTTGGAAAATGTGTGGCATGAGTGTGAATACCGTTTAGACATTTTACGTGCCACTAGGGGTGCACATGTGGAAGCTTATTAAGTTCATTAACTATGTATCAAAACTTTGTATGTTTATCTACTTATGATTAAAATTTTGTTTGAATACGAGTGTTTATTTAAAAGTTATAGCATGCTTTAATCAGGGTAATCATTTATGGACACCCTATACATAGTTAATGGCACTGGTTTTACGTCTGAACACACGCAATGACTTCGTCACGGACACGTCGTATACGGCACTGAGAATGCTGCTCAAAGGAAGCTCCATCGTTTTCTATTGTGAGTGCACAACCAGTCGGGTCAAGCTCTGAGATGACTATGAGCAACCGGTGTGCTGTTTGGCTCGGAGACAGGTGTGGAGTGAGTCATACCAAGCGTTAATGTTTCGCGTACGGGTTTGTTCCAGCATGAAATAATCATGCGAGTACTTGTAACCATTATACCGGGCAATTTTCCGATACATGGGGCAATATCGGTTTTAACCCTTTAAGGACTGAAGATGCCAATTGCTAACGTTTCAAATACACGCATTCATAACTTAACCCTACAAAAAATTCAGGGCTGAAAGGGTTAATGTTTTATCGGAATGCGCACTAGACGTTTATTTCCACAAACCAAACACATTAACAATCCGGCGCATTATTTGAGAGAAACATGTGCCCGTGTTTAACCTTTTTGTTTAAGAGTCGATACTCGTCTCTAAATTCTATTAAAAACTCACACAGGCCATTAGCCACAACTTCACTGCGAACCTCGTCATGATATATATGAATGTAGTGGTAAAAGTACTTTAGCTTGTCCATGATGACAAGGTTTACAGACTCAGCCGCAGGTTACACGTACTCGGTATGATGCAGCATGACATAATACCACCTGTCACGCCACTCATCAACAAGACTAACTATCCATACCCGTTGTTTCTCTTCTGCATGCGTTGTTTCTTTCACCTCACGGTATATGTACGCTTTTATAGTTTAGCCCTACAACGTAGTCCATTACATCGTTTGTGCCGCGAAATCCGGCAATATTCCCGCCAGAATCTCCATAGAGTATTTGGACATATTGTTCCTCAAGTTTCGCGCGGTTCAATGTAGCCTTAAAAGTCTCAAAGGAGTGGGCGGGGGTTAGGCCTTCTTTCATTATTCACCACATCTTCCGACTTTACCGAATACCACTTCAAAAACGTCGAACACGCAATATAAAAAGTCGCCATCACTATTTTTCGTCTACGTGACAAGGTCTCTAAATACGACCCAATGCACAAAGCTATTAAACATAAAAAATACGTTTATGGGGCCAGGGGGTAGACCGACAAGGTCTCAAAAAAAGGGTGACGCTAATAGTTTTTCAATTAAGCTTCTCATGGTGGAACACCATGAGGCCACTTTGACGTTTGGTGCCCGATTTTTTAAACAAAAAATCGAATAAGATAAACTAAGTTTTATACAAAAACAAATTTTCATCATAATATGCAATTTTTTCCTTAAACTATAACATAAAAAGCATTAATATAACTTTATATTAAAAATAGATTCTATTTCAGGGTAACTTATTAATTTTTTCTCTTTTATCCAATTATTTTGTTTTAATATAAATTTATCTTTAAGACACAAATATATATTTAACCCTTATTACAAAAAGTTATTGATATAACTTTATAATAAAAATAGATTCTATTTCGGGGTAACTTATTCATTTTTCCTCTTTTACGCAACTATTTTGCATCAATACAAATTTATCTTTAATATACAATTTTATCCTTAAACCATAACATAAAAACGTTAACATAATTTTTAAAACAAAATAACCTATGGAATGAATAAGTTATATTTGGGAAAGACACGCCCCCAGAATTTTCGGCTCGCCCAATTACAACCCAATGGGTGGGGCATGAGAACGTATCCAGGATCTCTGGTTAGTGGAAAGTCTCGCTCTCACACAGGAAACTCGTGAATCGATTATTGGGGGTGGGGCCAGTCGGGGTCACGTATATAACAGGGAACATTTTGAGCTGGATCCACAACAGTGATTTATCAAAGAGTAACTACACATTCTCTCATCATGAACACTTTCAGTCAGACACATCAGCTTTACTGCTCCTCGCAATTGTTTGAAGACGGGAACCTCACTGCAGTGACTACAATCCATCTTTTCGCAACTTTCAACTGAATCCATTGCAGAAATTTGTGACGACGAGAAAGAACCAGCGAATGAAGAGGCCATTGAAATGGCGTAATTACGTAACAATTTAGTTTGTGATTCGTTCTCGAGCTATATACATCGTATCATTCAGTGCTTATTCCTTGCAAGTGTATAAAAAATTAAGACAGTGAATTCTATTATGCGATGAAGGTATCCTTTGAAAGTAAAATTTTATTATGCGCTTGTTTCCTTGTACGTGTTAACTTAAAAATTTATAATAAGTTCTACAGGTTAGTTTTTAGAATTACCTAGACATTAAAGGTAGTGAGTTGTTGCGGTCCCGGGTTCGTGACCCGGTGTTGGCAGATGATGCTTAGCACATCCAGCTAATCTTCCCTTTGAGCCCAGTTAGGCTACTTGCTTTGTGTTTATTATCTGACCCAGTATTCTATTAAGTATTTAGAGAGATAATTTTGTTTATCAAATAATTACATGTTAACATTTATTTAAAATTAGTTTGTGAAATGTTTCATTAAAGTAGAATTTATCCCTCAATTTTATATGTATATATATGAAAATTATTTCACGAAAGTAACACGTGAAAAAAATTTATGATGAATAAAACCACAAAGGAAAGGAAACACAGAGTGGTGCTCAAGCGCTTTCGTCTAATGACATCCTCAGGAACACTGAAGTAAATAAAGAGTTCAACACTAAATATAGGTTACAAAAAAAAGAATATATAATATAATATAATAAATATGAAATAAAAATTGTGGGAGGAGCATACAAATTTGTAAGGAAAACTACCAGTTTTACCACTTTGCCCGAATTCAACACAAGATCAAATGGATTGTTTACAACCAATTTTATAGATAATGCCTGAATGATATAGAGGTCACAAAAAAAATAAAATAAAAAATAAAAATAAGTTGAAAAATAAAAATTGTAAGAGGAGTATACAAATTTATAAGGGAAAATTACCAAAGTTTTAGCACTCTACCTTTCTTGTCTAAATCCGTTCTGAACGAATTCAAAACAACGGGATCGAGTTGAAAAAGACCTTTGCTCATATAAAAGTTATTTGTAAGTTGGATAATAGCAGAATGAAGAATATTTCTATTAACAATGTTGCTAGAGTGAAACAAAACTGAAGCATTATTCCAATCAATACATGAGATAACTCCGACAAATGGACAAAAAGGGCACTGGACGACTGTCCCGTTCTAACGGAATATTGATGCTGTTTTACACGAGTGTGCAAATCCTTTCCAGTCTGACCAATGTAAAAGGAATCACATTGTTTACAACCAATTTTATAAATAATGCCTGAATTATAATTATTGGTAGGGCTATTTTTTACTATATTTTTCACAATATTGTTATATGAAAATACTACATTAATATCCAAAAATTTAAGTACATAAGCAACGCCTAAAAAGCCCGGGAAAAATGGAAATACTAAAATATTCTTTGACAAAGTGCGAGTGTTATTATTCACACGATAGGAGGTTCGTTTTGCCTTGTTAAGACAAGATTCCATAAACGCAGGTGGGTAGCACAGATCACTTGCAATACCGTTGATTTTTTCTAATTCGGCATCGATGTATTCCGGACTGGCGATCCTAAGAGCACGGAGAAACATTGAAGAAAATATGGCCTTCTTAATGGGGGTGTCATGTCCAGAGTAAAAGTGTACGTAGGACAAACTGTTTGTTTTTTCCGATAGATACTAAACTTAAAACCTCGGCTTTCCCTATGTACACGCACATCCAAAAACGAGATTGAGTTGTCTTGTTCCACTTCTAAAGTAAACTTAATGGAGGGGACTTGATCACAATTTTTATTTCTATATATATATATATATATATATATATATTTTTTATATATATATATATATATTTTATTTTGTAACCTATATATAGTCTTGAACTCTATTTACTTCAGTGTTCCTGAGCATTAGACGAAAGTGCTTGAGCACCACTCTGTGTGTCCTTTCCTTCGTGGTTTTATTCATCATATATATATATATATATATATATATATATAGAACAAATGGATTTTAATTAAAAACGATTAAATGTAGATGATTGTTTAATATCTGCCAGGTGCTCGATAACCTGTGACGGTGCTTAGTCATCCAGAATGATCATTATTAGAGAAATGTATGCGCTGTCAAAATAATTTTCCGTCTACAACCGTATCCTTTCTCCTTACAGGTCCAGTGCGGAACTCGATCGTGTTATAGCTACTTTTCATAACAGCTTTGAAGAAAAGCAAATAGTCGACGGCGATTTGGAGGTTTTACATCGCAATCAACCCAATGACCTGAACACGGAGGTCGAAGTATTGACTCACATCCGGTCCAACGATTTCCAGGTCGTCGGGAAAGTAATGTAAGCTCTTTTATTTTGGCTAAGAACAAGACAGTGTATTTTCTTCAAATTATTAAATGATAGAAATCATGTTTTATAAATTAGTACAATTCAGCTTGAACTAGATATGGAATTAGCATCCACTAAATAAGCTACAGAGCACAAGACTAACATTATTAGGGACATCTTATATTTTACACAATATAGTTACAATTATATATATATATATACACGCGTAAAACTTTACACAATACATCGAGTGCGCACAAATGGAAACCTTTTTTATTCAACTCAGTGTCACACAAATCGAATAATTTAAAAAAAATTATAAACCTCTTTCCACTGACATGTGCATGAGAAATGAAAGACAATACATCCCGCAAGTATTACTAAAATATCCCTGTAATCGGTGGGGATTCCAAACAATTTCAGGGATATGCAACTGTTCGAGAAATTTTACAATAAGTGTCATTCCAGGGATGAGTCCCCAGTGAATGAAAACAATAAATTCTTTCCCTATTTTTAAAGTAAATTCCAAACCAATGAATCCCTTCGCTACCAACAACATCTGTGTTGACAATAATTCACCCGCATTTTCTCGTAGTTGGCAATTTCAATGTTTCATTCTTCGCAAACACACCGATTAATTTGGAGCGTGTGATTCGGTCACTATTCATTACTCTCTGAAATGTATTCGTATCCATTTTAAAAGTCAGTGACTACGTTCCTGAAGCGGTCAACCTCAATTAGGGCTTGTGACTCGAGATATACTAGTACATTAATAGGAGCGACTATCGGGTTGGCGAATTCCAATCTGACTGAGATGTTCCCACTTTGTTATGGACTTAAGTGTGTATTTACACTAGCAGATAAGTCGGGCGTGATATCAAACGGGTAAAGGTTAAATTGATCGATGAATTTTTTATGCGTTACCCGAATCCCGAGCTCATCACAAGCACCTGCAATATGGGCCAGATTACTATAAGCTCTCGCGCAAAGCGGAGACGCAGCGTCTGATGAGTAGTCCGTATCCATAGTCCCACCCAACGCAACGCCATTGACGTATAGAGTTATATTTATAAGGCCGAAATTCTCGAATTTAAAGGCATTCTTTTTATATTTTCCATTCGTCTAAGCGTGATCCTGCATTTCAATTAATAACCTTTTAGGTAGAACTCCCAGGGCCAAGTTTTCTAGCTGCTTCGAAGCCAACTGTGCGGGCACCGTGTATACAGTAGTTTGATATGTACTCTGTTAATTGGGTATTTTACTCTTGCGTGTATTAAATTTTTTTCAATTTCTAATTGTTTAGCAGAGCTAATTTCACTCGCCGTACGCGCAGATATGTTTCCATAATGTGAATCACAACGGGTTTTGTGCCCTCTTCTTGATCAGGTCCCAGATTTATGCAGATCTCAGGATTCGTGCGGGTGAGCTTTAATTTCAAATCCACCCCATTCATAAGCAGTTTCTCCTAGAATGTAAAGTCTGTATGCAGACGTCCAAAGCATTCATATATCTTTTTTTTAGAATTTTTAAATTTATCCTTTATACTACTTTCGTCTTTAGTCTGATAATAGCCTTCTTCGGCAGTTAAAAAGGTATCCTTCTCTTCTTTTGAAAAGTTGAGGACATTTTCCAGATAGGGTCGTAAGTGATAATAATCCGTTCCTGCAGAGATGTTGACCTGTTTTAAATACACCTCACACTGACTGAATATGGAGTGCAGAAAGTTGGTTTCAGTGTATGCAGAATAATTACACTGGTCAACAACAATTTTGTCACAAGGGTTTTGATGGGTGTTCTAAGTGTACTTTTTCATGCTGAATCTAAATATGAAATCAGATTTTTTCTATCAGGCTTAGTTTACTTGTGACGCTATGTTCATTTTTTCCTCATTTAGCATGATCACCGGATAAAAAAATAATAACATATTATATATAATTAAGTATATAACAATATTATAATATAAAACATTATAAAAATAATAAATATAATAATTATTACATTAATTAATATAACTATAATAAAATATATTAATATTAATATATCTGTTGTATTAATTTTTCTGTAAAATTAGTACAATTTATTCCTTTGGGGAGAAAGTTCTGATAATGCTGGCAGGATAAATTTGGTCGGAGCAGCAGACTGTGCAGGTTGAAACATGTTTGTACCTGTTCAGACATGAGCCTAGTTTCTGTGTGTAGAGCAGCTCCAAGTCAGTCTGCTTGTAAATGTCACAGTGTTAACAGCTAGTGCCTGTTGCTTTTTGTTAATTTTACACCAGTGTTGTATTCATATAGATGTTTTGTAATGCCGCGGAACTGTCTGAATCATCCTAATTCCTTTTGTTATGTATGTGGTGATCTAACTTTAAAATCCCAGAAACGTAACTTTACACCATTAGTAAAAAAATGCAATGAACTTTATTTCGGATGTAAAGTAGGCGATCAGGACAAGAGTTGGGCCCCTCACATTTGTTGTGTGACATGTGTAAGACTACTTACAGGATGGCTAAACGGTTCACGTCACATGCCATTTGCTATTCCAATGATTTGGAGGGAACCCAAAGATCACACAACAGACTGCTATTTCTGCCTGGTAAATACAAAGGGGATCACTTCAAAAACAGAGAGCCTTATGAAATACCCTAATCTACCGTCTGCAATGAGACCAGTTCCCCACAGTGCTCAACTTCCAGTACCAAATCCTCCTGAACATGTAAGTTTAAGTGATGAGGAATCAAACGTAGCTGTAGCATATCACGAGGAAAAAGATGAAGACATTTCTGATCCAACATTCCAGGCTACCTGTTCCTCCAATGAACCACATTTACTGTCACAAGATCTAAATGACCTAGTTCGTGATTTGAAATTATCTAAGAAGCAGGCTGAACTTTTAGGTTCAAGATTAAAGGGTTGGAATCTACTGCAACGTGACACTAAAGTTTGTTTTTTCCGCAGCCGCCATGATGAATTCAAAGAATGGTTCTCCCATGAAGATGGACTTGTGTAAAGATGTTAATTCAGTCATGGGGGCTCTTGGTCATGAACATAACGTGGATGAGTGGCGATTGTTCATTGACTCCTCAAAAGTCAGCTTGAAAGCAGTCCTTCTTCACAACGGAAATAAATTTCCTTCTGTACCTATTGCACATGTTGCAAACATGAAAGAGTCATACGACAACATGAAGTTGCTTTTAGAAAAGTTTCAGTATCAGAAATATAAGTGGAATATCTGTGGAGATCTGAAGGTCATTGCACTTTTACTAGGGTTGCAGCTAGGTTACACCAAGTACTGTTGTTTCTTATGTGAGTGAGACAGTAGGGACTAGCAAAACCACTACGTTAAGAAGGATTGGCCAAAACGCACCTCACTTGTTCCAGACAAGAAAAATGTTGTGAATAGTTCACTTGTTGACCCTGAGAAAGTGTACCTTCCTCCTTTGCATATCAAGCTTGGACTTATGAAAAACTTTGTTAAAGCGATGGATAAAGCGCAAACAGGATTCACATACTTGAGAAACAAGTTTCCCCGGATCAGTGATGCCAAGATTAAAGAAGGCATTTTTGTAGGCCCTCAGATCAGAGAGTTGTTAAGAGATGAGAGATTTGAAGGAGAGTTGAATGAAGTTGAGAAAGCTGCGTGGCAGAGTTTCAAAAGTGTCTGCACAAATTTTTTGGGAAATCACAAGGCCGAAAACTATCTTGAAATAGTAGGAGATCTTCTTAAGTCTTACCAAGCAATGGGGTGCAATCAGGGCCGGATTTAGGAGTGGGCAAAGTGGGCAGCTGCCCATGGGTCTCCACATCTTGGGGGCCTCCACATATTGACAAGCCATTATCAAAATAGAAAAAACCCGAAACTAGAAAAACCCGATAGATGATCAACAAAAAAACACGCGCATCCAATACCACTGTAGTACATAAACTTTTACCAATTACTATTTGTTGTGTACTGATTATTATTTAGTTTTTATTACTCTTTTAGGCCTACTCTCACTATAATGGAATACCCGAGTAACCCCAGGCTTTCATTTTTTGCAGAAATGAGTGGAATGGACAGGCACAAGAGTGCACGATGTTTTGAAAGTGTATGTATGTTAATTATATTATGAATCTTATGGATGACTTCAATTATGTCTTCCCCTAAGGTAGGGGGGCCTCCACATGGAGGCTGCCCAGAGCCTCCACACGTCTAAATCCGGCTCTGGGTGCAATATGTCATTAAAGGTTCATTTCTTGGACTCTCACTTGGACTTTCTTCCGGAAAACCTGTGTGCGGTAAGCGACGAACATGGTGAGCGTTTTCATCAGGATATTTCTGCCATGGAAAACCGTTACCAAGGCAAATGGAGCCCCAGTATGCTGGCTGACTATTGCTGGACTCTTAAGAGAGACATGCCTGAGGCAAAGCACAGCAGAAAATCAAAACAAGCTACTTTTTAAACTACAGGTATGTCTTTTCGATCATATTTTAATAAGTATGTAACTATATGGGTTTTTAAAAATTAAATTGCATGTCACACAAAAACCAGACCTGATAGAGAAATTTTACAAACTTATTTGGATTCAGCACAGAAAATACTATAAGAATAAGGTATTTTCATTCTTGGGACACGAAAAAATGTTTTTTTGTTGCCCAGTGTTATTATCGCAGTCCGTTCCATCTGAATGGGCTATACGTAGTTTAGCGTACATGTGCGTGCAGCTTGGATAAAAAATGTATGGGCCTAAGCTAGGTATCACGAATTCTATAGGGGCACTCGGGGAACTAATTGTTTAATAGGTTAATTATAATAAATTCACCGTGCTCAATAGAAACTTGTGTTGGGGGCATATCAAAGAAGGAAGCTCCGATTTACAACTTTGTGAGCTACACGGATGGATGAAGCGTGCCATGGCGAGTCAGAAATAGTGCCAGCTCTCTCGACAAGTAGTAATCAGCCTATGATTCGTGAGAGCGATGTCATCAGCTTATATCAGTTAAAAAAATGACCAACCATAGGTTTCATTCCCTTAGAACACTTATTTTTTTATATCCTTTTACGTTTAACGCGACGTGTTGGTAACCCCTTCCTTCTTCCGGACAGCCCTCTTCTTCTTCCCGCCACCACGCATTTTTCTCTTTGCATCTTTCATGATTTCGTTCCGTGTACGTTTTAAATGTTTTATTAGAGCTTCTTTAGGTTTACCTCCACCCATTATGTCTTCCACTGTGTTAAAACCTGATTGTAACGCTTTCCTCCCGAGGTATCTGGCCCCCTTCTTCAACAATGGGACAGCCGTGCGTAGTATGGTTGAAAAAATGGATCCAAGCCCACTCCCAAGCTAATATCTCACCCCTCGATACTGTGAAAGGCCTTCGGGTCATTATAACTGAATGCGACGAAAGTGCAGCTTCACTCTTAAGCTCCCATCACCGAATGGGAATTTTTTTCCCTCAATCGTTCTTATATATATTGAGATATTGGTTAATAGATTAGTCGCAACATTCACATAATGGGGCTTGTCATATGTAATGCTCAAGCTCTTCCCTCTATGGTTAGGAATGTGTGCAATACGCAGCAGACGCGCCTGGGTATCCCCAACGATATTGCTGTAAATATAGCACGTGTCTGGGGATGGATAGCCATCACCCAATTTCTCCAATTTCAACTGATATATTAAGCTGGACAAGTCATGTTGTGCCTCGTGAAAGACATCTATGTTGATCGCTACTCCATATCGGCCCTAGGTTATAATTTTGAACAGTCCTCTTTGTTTAATATTTCTATTATCCTGTGATTTTAGGGTCAGAGCATGTGCAGGGGTTTCTTTGTTTACGATTTCATATACTAAATCAGCCGTAAGATTTGAGCCTTTTAAACTTTCGTTTTAGTTTCTCACAACATACTCGGCGGTACCATAACGATCCGGGCCTAGGGTGGCACGCACAGTTTCATCCCTAATTACCCCGGCCTTTTCACACTCATCACGATCTCTAAGAACCGTAAAAACGGGTTCTTTATAATCAATACTTAAGAAGCTGGTGGAGAGCTGAATTTCGCATAGTCCCACCTCATACGAATCACGTTCGAATTTAATGGGACCATGGAGTTCTGTTACAAAGTTGGCTAGGGTATTGTTAGGATGTACAGACAGAAGAAGAGGACGGGAGTGTGACATAGAAGTGGTTAGGCGCCATGTTGTATACTATTTAAGCTTCATTATTGCAGCAGCTTTTATATAAGTGTTGAAGCTTTCTGGGTACCCTAGCCATTTCACCAGGTACATTTTTTCTTTCCTGAACCTTTCCTACCTAAATTTTTAAAATTTAAAAACACATTTTTTCCTAAATTAAATGTCACTTTCTGCAACTCGTGGTAAAAGCCTCCTGCGATTTCTTCCCCATTCAAATCTTGAAAGTAATACATCATTATCGCACCTTTAGGTCTCATAGCCCTAACTTTAAAAATCTCACGTGTCCAGCCTTGCTCAAAGCCCTTTGCGAATTTATTTCCCGAACGCGATAGCCTTACATAATCATTGATTTTGAAACGCGTAGTGTGGCGGTGCTCTACAAATATCTCTTCCCACCTCACACTCTGTGTGCGTACCTCTTTCTAAAACGTCGTTAGGTGTTGCCCCAATCGCGCGATGGTGTGAACGGTTGTATGACGAGGCCAATGATCCCAGAATGTTTATATATATCTGTATGTATTTTTATGTGTAAAATAGCGATGCATTCGCTCCTTTATGGTACGGTGAACTCTTTCAGATAAAGAGGCCTTATGTATAGAATTGCTAGTGTAGTAAGTGATATTAAACTCTGCCAACATGTTCTGAAAAGCTCGGCCTATAAATTCTTTCCCCATATCCATACAAAAATAGCGTGTAACCCTGTTTTCTTTCAACATCAGTGTTTTGGTATCCGAAGCAACTGTTTCAGGCGATTTATTTTTCAGAGGAATTAGTCACAGATATCTAGAGAATACATCTATTATAAATAGGATGTAGCGATAGCCATCATTATGTACTGAATATCTTTGCATGTCTGTTAAGTCCGCTTGCCAAATCGAGTCAATCGAAGACGCTGTTGTCCTAGCTGTTTTAAACCTTTTTCTCACCGGCTTATGAAGTGTATAAGCATCCTGCTCCCGCAAAATCCTCTCAACATCTTTTTTCCCTACTCCATCATTGTAAGCACCTCTGTACAGTCTATCAACACCGCCATAGGAGGCGAGGTTAGAAATGTCATAATAGCGTTTTCTTAATATGTTAGCCATTTGTGTATTTTTAGAGACACGTGGATAGGGTTGGCAGTTGTTGTTTGGTCTCTTCTTTCTCCTCTTCAGAGATACTACTGTTGGGGTGATGGCGTACTCAGTTGTGGCACATGCGAGACTTGTTCCAAGCCTTTTAACCTATTCAGTTTTCCTATCAATGTTTTGGGGACATTTATTTGTTGTAGTCTTGCTTTAATATGCTTCCATCCTGATGGTGAGGGCCTGTCCCGCTTTCTCACCAGATCATGGACAATGTCGACGATATTTGAGCCCTGTAACCTTGTTCCTTCAACAATGACCTCGCCTCACTCAATAGATTATAAAGTCTTAAGCCTTTATTCCTCAATGTATGTGGGAGGCTGCTTTTTAATACATGCTCGATGTGTTGCGTTCAGTTATTCTTTGTTGGTCATCTCTAACGTCGGTCCCAGGTCCTATGTTGTCATGCTCATCGTTGCTGGCGCTGTGCCTAATAACCACGGTGATCTCTGTCGGATTCTTATAATCTTCGTACTCATGAAGAAATTTCTGCAGACCCTCTTGGTGCAAGATCCTTTTCTCATCAGGTGACTTATCACTGTTTAATAGGTCAATCAATTCGCTTTCCATTCTTTTAAGCCTGCTTTTACGGGGTTCTAGAACCGTGTCTGGACTCTGAATTTTGCAGTGAAGCATACACCTCGTGCGGAAACACTACCACTTTCTTCATTATATTAATCTAGTCAGTGAAGGTCCCAAAACTGAAAATAAGATGGGGAGGAATGATAGCCCTCTTTCTACAGTAATTCGCTTTTTCTTCCCCACAGTTTGACTTTTACGTTTGAGCCTTCTGAGGGGATTTCATTGGTACATTACATTTTATAACATTACGGCAGATTTCACATATGCATTTTAAAAAGTCGGAGTTAATATTTTTAACAAACATCTGTTGCAATGCCCGGGGCAATCGATGATAGATTTTTATTAATTCACGGTATTTCTTTAGCCTATTTGTCATTCTGGAATATACACCGTTTCAGGCTTGTTTGGGAATATATTCGTTCTTAGAAGCACCCTAAACGTGGTTCGAGGGTGAAGGTCACAAAGCTGATTCGGGAACATTTGATTGGCTAATACCCCAATTTGTGACATCTCTACGATGCGCGAATAAGACTAGATATTGTGTATTTAACAACACATCGTGCATTTATCTATTTTTGAAAAATAGAGTGTGATTGATGAAGAATACGCTTATGTTAAGATGATGGGAGAACACTGTATGCTCATTTCCCTTTAATGACGCTTTTGTAGAACAAAATATCATCTTGGTGTTTGTTGAACACTGATTGGTACGTCGAATAGCATCATACTGCTTTATTTACAAATTTTGAGAACATCTCCCCCTTATCTTTAACGATTTTAAGCATAAACACAGTTTTACCACATCCTGTAGGGCCAGATATAATACATGTGGATGGGCTTGTGAACCTGATTTTTTCTACAGATTCCATCTCTAGCACGTCACACCCCTAAGTAGAACATTTACAAAATATAACAGAATTTAAATGTTGCTCCTATATTCTACAATCTTGTTTTTCTTTTTCTTCCACAGAACCGTGAATGACGATGAGGTACAGCCTCCCCATCGTCGATATTACACACGACCCCGATGACAGTGTAGTTGTGGTTACAAACTCCGCCTCCGCTGACGAACCCTCTCCAGCGACACCTCCACCACGTGGCAGTTCAAAGCGGAGGAACGATGGTGAAGAACCTTCCACGTCAGGTATAAAACGTGCCAGGAGTGCACCGGTTGCTAGACTCCCAGTAATAGAGCCACAGCCCTCTACGTCTTACGACACATCCTCCACACTAGCTCCCTCCTGAATTAAATTCGTACCCCCCTTACTCCTGTTCAATTCCGGGTACATCTTCCACACCAGCAGCTTCTCGTGCTATAGAAGAAGGTATAACATTCGATCTGGTACGCACCACTAACCCCACCCCGGCCCTGACTAGAAATCGGTATGTAGTCAGGGTTGACCCTGGAACCCTGTACAGCAACGATGTCGAACACGGACTGCGGCGCGTAGTTGAACGTATTGTGGAGTTTTCCCTTCAGAGCCGCGGCGAACGTGAAGTCCAGACGAGGTTGTTCTTCGGGTTCGGGTCAGATGACGGGGATGTAGATGATTTTTGGGAAGTAATACCATTCAGACGCTTGGCAGCTGTAGACATAGAATATATCTTGGGCCGTATAATGCAGGCCTCTCAAAGTAGTACAACCTTCAATGTGGACAACTTAACGGTAAATATTGACAGAGTATTCCGTGTTCCTGGTCACAGTGCCACACCTTATACTCCACAACATGACTTGTCCAGCTTAATATATCAGTTAAAATTGGAGAAATTGGGTGATGGCTATCCATCCCCAGACATGTGCTATATTTACAGCAATATCGTGGAGCATCAATTTGTTGGGGATACCCATGCGCGTCAACTGCGTATTGCACACATTCCTAACCATAGAGGGAAGAGCTTGAGCATTACATATGACAAGCCCCATTATGTGAATGTTGCGACTAATCTATTAACCAATATCTCAATATATATAAGAACGATTGAGGGAAAAAAATTCCCATTCGGTGATGGGAGCTTAATAGTGAAGCTGCACTTTCGTCGCATTCAGTTATAATGACCCGAAGGCCTTTCACAGTATCGATGGGTGAGATATTAGCCTGGGAGTGGGCTTGGATCCATTTTTTTAACCATACTACGCACGGCTGTCCCATTGTTGAAGAAGGGGGCCAGATACCTCGGGAGGAAAGCGTTACAATCAGGTTTTAACACAGTGGAAGACATAATGGGTGGAGGTAAACCTAAAGAAGCTCTAATAAAACATTTAAAACGTACACGGAACGAAATCATGAAAGATGCAAAGAGAAAAATGTGTGGTGGCGGGAAGAAGAAGAGGGCTGCCCGGAAGAAGGAAGGGGTTACCAACACGTGGCGTTAAACGTAAAAGGCTGATTACTATTTGTCGAGAGAGCTGGCACTATTTCTGACTCGCCATGGCACGCTTCATCCATCCATGTAGCTCACAATGTTGTAAATCGGAGCTGTCCTTCTTTGATATGCCCCCAACACAAGTTTCTATTGAGCACAGTGACTTTATTACAATTAACCCATTAAACACAATTAGTTCCCCGAGTGCCCCTATAGAATTCGTGATACCAGCTCAGGCCCATACTTTTTTGATCCAAGCTGCATGCACATGTTCGCTAAACTACATATAGCTTATTCAGATAGAACGGACTGCGATGATAATTATTCTGCATATAGTCAGGGGGCTTAATCATATAATTGTTCAAATCATTCCAAAAGTGCCATTTTTGGACCACAGGTAGCTATGACCATACTAATTTGAATGTTTGCGGGAGCCAAGGTGGGCTCCCACTGTGGCGGCCATATTGGTCAAATCAAAATGGCCGCTGTCCAAAATGACATCCACTTGAGTACCAATACTAGTACAGGTTACATAGTTAACTTGATAAAAAATAAGAGTCAGCATCAACATCTTTTGCTATTAAACTTTAGTATATACGCAAGTACAATCTTCTTTATTCCTTTTACTCACAGTACTGCATCTCATGATAATGTCTATCCAATAGATGGCTGTTCACTGATTAATAGTCGTCATTGTTCAGGCAGCCACCCTCACACTTGCAGAGTGTCGTACATCGAATTCCAGCACTACTGCATTTGCAATTCCCTCTGCAGGCTTTAGTGCATCCGCAAGAAGGGAAGAGCAATGCCTTACTGGCATCAGCGAGAGTTGTCCAGAAAGGGAGCCATTGGTTGCTGCGCTTGTCATATTCTCATCCCCATTTATCAAAAGCAGGGAGTGTCTGATGGCATGTGGTTGACTGCTTCCACACAAAACTTGCCTGCAACAATGACCTCTTGATATGCTGGAAGAGGGCAGCTTGGGTAGGTGGTATGCTGTCCAATGATCGACTGCCACTAGAAAACAGATGGTGCCTGGCTACGTTTACAGATGCTTGTCCACATATTTTACTGCGGTCCTATTCAAAGGAGTGACATAACGAAGGAGTGACATAACAAAGGAGTGACATAACAAAGGAGTGACAAATCGGAGATAAAATTCAAAGGAGTGACACGAAAATACCAACAAAGAAGAAGAAAGAACAAATCCAGAGGGAAGAGAGGCTTGCAACTGTTAGGTTAGGTTAGGTTAGGTTAGGTTTCTAGTTTTTGAAATAAAATCTTAATTTTAACAATTCTAACAAATTTTGTTTTTTTAAATAAAATTTTAATAATTATACTCCTTTGAATTTTATCTCCGATTTGTCACTCCTTTGTTATGTCACTCCTTCGTTACGGTATTTATGTCACTCCTTTGAAATGTCACTCCTTTGAAATGTCACTCCTTTGAAATGTCACTCCTTTGAAATGTCACTCCTTTGAAATGTCACTCCTTTGAAATGTCACTCCTTTGAAATGTCACTCCTTTGAAATGTCACTCCTTCGATACAGACCCGTTTTACTGTACATGAGCACAACAAACCTCTCAATGTGTGTCATTTCAGGAGATACTAGACTGAAGGACTTGGGGTCTTCAGTCAATTTGATCATGGTTTCAGTTAAGTTTGGTGTATTATTCCATGCAGTCCATGCTGTCTTCTTCCCACATCCAAGAAACTGAGACGTAGTGTCGCAGCCTGTTAGTGCATGGAACAGAGGTAGAGCCAGCGACTTTGATGGACCAAGCTGTGATTGAATGCTGTGCACTGGGATGTCTCGGTAATATTTGCCACTACCAAAACCAATCCAGAGTTCTGTTAGGTCAAGCTGTTGAAAGAAAGCAATGGCAAGAACGACTATGTCACTGTCAACAGTGCGGATGAATGCTTTCTTGTGACCCTGAGATGATGCGTGAGCAAGATGCAGATGATCCGCGTATCTGCCTCTGTGTGGTTGCATGGTTGGAGCCCTGATATATCAAATGCTTTATTGGAGAGCACAGTTTCTAATTCAGTGCTGAGGAGGAGTTTTCCACCCATGTCAATCTTGATCAGCTGTTTACTGATAAAGACGAACAGTTCCTTCTTGTTTTCCACATTTTTCAAATATGACTGCCAGTCTCGTTTGGGAATGGGTGTGGTACCATCACTATCTGGATCAAGTCGAGTACGTGCTCCTGAACCACGCCGCTGCTGTGCAAGTGATTTCAGACTGTCTTCAGGATAGGTATCCCACACGGCATCGACGCGCTCAACTGTGTCAGTCATCTGTGCTTTAATGAAAGGTATGATGTGTAGAGATACATATTCAGCAAATGTTGATGCTCTACTTGGACGCACAATGTGGACGATGGCGGCCATGTCATACAACTGAACTGTCACTTGTTTAGCAGGATTGGCAGATCCAGTTGGTGCATTGACACATGCAAGAATGTCTGATTTATTTCCAGCTCTGAGTGAACCTCGGTCTGAGAGTGAAGGGGGCTCTCGCTGATTCTCGTATGTGAAAATTCTGTCATATCCGCATCTGGACGTGATTGTAGAGACAGGAATAGCTGAGTAATGAGCAATGTGTTTTGCTTCTGTACCCCCACTTTGCTACTCTTCTTGCGTGGGTCTGGCCGATTGCTGAATGTGTACACATTGTTTTTCTTTATAGTGTTTGATATAGGAACTGTCCCTTTGTCCAGCCTAGTCTTTACATACTCCTCATGAAGGGCTTGGCCAACTTCCTGTATCTGTGACAGTGATGCTGCTACTTCATTCTCCATAACATCGTGTGTGTCAAGGGCTACAAGCTCCTGATTTGTGGCCAGGAAGGGGTTGCCCAGTTCAGACACCACCTTTGTGAATGACTTGACATCCTTCAAAAACCTAGACTGTAGCCCAGGTGCTGTTTCGTGGTGGCCAGTTGGTCCTTCTGTAAGTTTCTGAGCATTCTCAAACTCTTCTATCATTCTGACACATTCAGGACCTGCCAACATGTACAATGCTAATGCTTCTGTTTTGTCATAGAGGTCAGATGCTCCACCACAGCCCTGCAGTACTTTGTTCATCTGCTCATGAGATTGATCTTTCGCGATGAGGCTGAATGTACGAGCAGACTTTTGGACTGTAAAGTTCCCTTTGAGGTACTCTGCGTACACCTGTCGATGGCTTTCAGCAAGACCAACCATATCTCTGACATGAATCGGCAACCAGCGGGCATAGTTAGTGTGGTCCAGCACAAAGAACCATGGACATAGTTCATCACACACCTGGACATAGAGAGGGAAGTCACCCTCTCTTAATGAGCGCACAAATCGACACATCAATAGCTCAAGCTCAATCACTAGTGACCAATATTTGAACATGTGAACATTTGCAGATTTCCTTGCACACCACATCTCATATGACTCACAAGGCCCCAGCACATTGGATGTGTATTGCAAGTATGCATTTTGCTTCAAATGAGAGAGGGAAACAAGTGACACTTGATGAGCATATCGTGTACGCTTTATGTGGTGATCATCGAGAGCTGACTGGGCACGTCCAGAGGAGAGGACATCTGCTTGAGCTAGAGCTGTGTCCCATCCGGAACCTCGTAGCACCTTGCCCATCATCAGCTGACACTTATCCTCGATATGTAAAGCTCCCAACTGCATCACAAACTTATCCTCACCCAGTGTGTCAGGAAACTCCCACTGTAACTGTTTGCATATGGCAAAGAGAGGCTGATCAGCCCCAAGGACAGGGGTTTGACCAGGGTTTATGAACTCAGTCGTAGTTTTCACAATCTCCATCGTGTGCTTCATCATTGATGCAGAAGCTGCCTTATCAGGAAATAAGGGGAGTATACCAGTCTCTGCCTTTGGCTTTATTGATGCATCATCCATGAGCTGAGGGTTGAAGCCTGACCACGTAACCACATCACGTTTTTCAAGCTCACCCTTCTCCAGCACTCTTCCAACATGTGCTATCCATGCATCATCTTTTACTTTGGCACCGTTGACCAGGCTGTGGTTCGGCCGAACTTGACCTTCGTTGATTCTGGGCACAAGAATGTCACGGGTGTTGAGTTCGATGGGAGGAACAATTACATAACTATCCGGCAACTTGGGTTTTGATGTATCAGATGGATCAAGTGTGATTGCTGGTCGACGAATTCCCAAGTTCTCTTTGGATAGGTGATTGGTCACAGTAATGCATGTTCCATGAAAATCACCACGTGACAAATTTCCCGTTTTGTTGCTGCAGAGAGGTCCCGTCTTCAAACAATTGCCGGGAGCAGTAAAGCTGATGTGTCTGACTGGAAGTGTCCATGATGAGAGAATGTGTAGTTACTCGTTGTAAATCACTCTTGTGGATCCACCTGAAAATGTTCCCTGTTATATACGTGACCCCGATTGGCCCCACCCCCAATATTCGATTCGCGAGTTTCCTGTGTGAGAGCGAGACTTTCCACCAACCAGAGGTCCTGGATACGTTCTCATGCCCCGCCCATTGGGTTTTAATTGGACGAGCTGCAAATTCTGGGGGCGTGTCTTCCCCAAATATAACTTATTCATTCCATAGGTTATTTTGTTTTAAAAATTATATTAACATTTTTATGCTATGGTTTAAGGATAAAATTGTATATTAAAGACAAATTTGTAATAATCTATTTTTATTATAAAGTTATATTAATATTTTTTTATAATAAGGTTTAAAGATATGTTTCTTAAAGATAAATTTATAATGAAAAAATAATTGGGTAAAAGAGGAAAAATTAATAAGTTACCTGAAATAGAATCTATTTTTTATATAAAGTTATATTAGTGCTTTTTGTTATAGTTTAAGGATAAAAATGTATATTAAAGACAAATTTGTATTGAAACACAATAAATGGATGAAAGAGGAAAAATTAAATAGCTACCCCTAATTTAATTTCTATTTTGTTTTAAAAATCATATTAATGCTTTTTATGTTATAGTTTAAGGATAAAATTGTATATTATGATGAAAATTTGTTTTTGTATTAAACTTAGTTTATCTTCGATTTTTTTTTTAAAGATCGGGCACCAGACGTCAAAGTGGCCTCGTGGTGTTCCACTATGAGAAGCTTAATAGAAAAAATATTAACGTCACCCTTTTTTTGAGACCTTGTCGGTCTACCCCCTGGCTCCATAAACGTATTTGTTTATGTTTAATAGCTCTCTCTATTGGGTCGTATTTAGGGACCTTGTCGGTCTACCATGAGCTGGTAAGTAAAAGCCGTGGGTAAGGTGGGTTTGGTTAGGTGATGGTAAGCTATACTTAGACGATTGGTGGTTGTGGTGCTGGTTGTGGTGCTGTGGTGGTTATGCTCGTATATATTTTGTTATCTGGGCTTTACATGCATTTGTTTATATACGTTGTGTGTGTGTGTGTGTGTAATAATAGGGGATCTATGTGCGTTTGTGTGCGCTTTTTGGCTGTTCAAACGATATATACACTGTGCCAACTGACTGCTAATGCCTGGAGGCACTGGCTGCTTGAGCCAACTGGCGGATTTCGAGTTCTAAGCCAAGTGATGCTACCTGAGCTCTCATTAAGCTTCTGCATCTCGCAGACGCTGGATGGTCTCTTCCTCTCTCTCGCCTCCTCTCTCTCTCTCAGGTTAGGTATGCCCCTTTGGGGGTGAGGCCATCCCAGCTTCTTCCCAAAGAGTTTAGGTGGACACCCCAGCTTGCTGGGGATTCCCCCCTTTTTTTGGTACCCTGGGAGTTAGCACTGGGGAGGGGTAGGGTGTGACAGTTGCCCCAACTTTGTCCTACAATGCTGTTCAAAATTTTGGTGTTGCATATTGACATAAAAAATACCCACATGCAATTTTTTGAAGATTCATGCATATTCGAGTGAGCACCAGCAATTTGAAAAATAGCGATTTTGCTTATACGGCATACGCGCCTATATATGAGATTACACAACCATCACAAGGGATATTAACACAAATCATTTGCCTGTCTTAATTAAAAGCTGTTATCACTAACACAAAAAAGTTAATCATTCTTATTCTCTCATGGTACATTAAGGGGTTTTATCATATATTCACAAGGTATTATTTCTCTAGAGCAAGAAACCATGATTTCTGTTCGGAAACAGATGATCGTTTGTACTGATTAGGAACGCGGAGTCTGTCATTTTCAACTACTTGAAGGACTTCTTGAAAGCGCTCCTCATCCCTGGCAACATTAAGAAAGTCATGGCAAAGTTTTACACCACGCTCTGCAGCCTCATTGACGACCTGAAGCTTGTCCACAACCCGTTTCATGTTCAGGTAGTCGTCATGATCCGCCCATTCACTGGCTGGACTGTGGAGAAACTGATAGGGCATGCCTAAAATGGTGAAGAACCGGCTTGAGTCAGGCCCAATTAGGTCCACCAGGGCAGTGCCACTTTCTGGGACAGGGGGAAGATATGGCTTTTCATAGCCCCCATGATTGAGCCCCTCTCTCTTAGTAACTTCAGTGCCTTCATGGCAAAGAAGGGCCTTCCTCATCTCTTTTGTCCTTTCTTGTACTTGGGACGAGAACAAAGCCAGTGGGGCCAACTCCTCAGTTAGGTACCAAGTGTGTCTACCGAGTGCCACACGTGCTTTGTCAACTATTGTGGCGTCATATGGGGCAAATTCAGCCAAGGTTTCGACCAAATTCAAGTCATTCAGTGGCGCACTTGCTGGAACGGGGCAAACAATCCACCATGGGACATAAACAGCGACTGTGAACACAGCAAACCGTTCTAACTTGCTGATTTGACTTTTAGTCACAACCTCGGCTTTGGGAAACTGCTCTTTGATCTGGCCTGACAAAAGAACAATCTTGAGGGTATAGAGCAGTTTAGCCATCCACCTTGCTTTGTGAAGTGCGCCGGGGTAGACCATTGTGAAGTTTACTGGCTCGGATCCTTTAGTTACAAGCAGCAGACAAAGCTCTACCAGCTCCTTGTAGTCGCCACGTGTAAATGGTTGGGCTAGAGATTCACGGAAGAAGTCAGTCATCTCCTGCTGGCGCTCCTCAAACACTCCAGGCATTGCGGGGTAGTAGTATTTCTTTTTTTCATTGTACGCCAGTTGAGAGAAATGGTTCTTGAACCTAGAAATGCAATTATTGGGATTATTGTATTTCGTACTAATCTATAATATTGTTTTAGGGGTATTAAGATTGATATGATCGATCATTTGCTTGGTGTTAGTATATCTTATAAGTCTAATAAAAGAAATTCCACTAAATTTGTTCATCAGATAATAATATTCCTTGTTATTTTGTAAAGCTTATGACTCACCTCTGGAAAACCATTATGTTTGGACTTGAAGAGCCCTCCACTTTCAAGCAATCCCAGCAAACACCTAGGATGACTTCGCCCACATGCTTGCGACAGGCGCACCAGAATACGGCACGCTCTAATTCCTTTTGGAGGGAGACGCAAGCAGCTGTTTTTTGTCCTGAAAAAAAAAATGTAATTGTAGTTTAAGGCCACCATTTCAGGCACGTACTTTTTGCAGATTTCTGTTAAATCATTCACTGTATTTTGGTATTAATATCGTGATAAATTCACGCTGATGTTTGAAATAGGTTTACCTGTATTGGATGAAGTTGTGTCGAAAACCATACCAACGACATTCTGTTCACACTCCCAATCGACCAGAAGTTGTTTGGTTGCTGTTGATATCAAGTCTCCTTGAACCAGGCCAGCTTTTTGAGTCAAATGCGGAAGAGGTGGGACTCCAAGAAGCTTTGTGCCATTGACACCAGACACAAGAATGGGCAGGCGGTCATCAGTGCCTTTGGAATCCAGCGTGTCCATAAGTTTACCATCCCAGTGCACCAGTACTTTGTCTGATGGTTGCCATTCATCCATGATTTTTAAACTTATTTCTGACACGATGGAAGCTCGGTATCGGTGGGCCGTCTTTGCATTTAGACTCAGCTTTGATGTATCTCCACCACATGCAGATACAAGGGAGTACACAATTGCACTCAGCTGGGTCGGCGAGATGTTGTTTCGAACACTGCATGAAACAAGTTCTGCCGACTTCAGAATATCATGGGGCACAAAAATTGAAACTCCCTCTTTCACTGTTCTCCGATGTTTTCTCTTTGGTTCAGCAGTGCTGGCCTCATCAATGTCATCGTCCTCATCAGAGCTAATAGGTGAATCAATATCAGCCTGTACATTCTCAGCATGATCACATTGCTCTCTCTCTTGTCGCTTCTCTTCTCGCATCTGCCTTTTCTGTCGCTTCTGAACCTTTTCTGTGAGTACTTTGTTTACCCCAGAGTAGGTAGCTACTCTGTCACTTAGCATGCTTTTCATAAAGAGTATGTCAGTATCGATGGCATCTTGTTCGGCCTGAGTTTTCCCCTTTTTCGCAGCCGCCATGTCTTTCAACACTGTGTTTTTATAAAATTTCATCGTCAGGCTCAATTCTGATTTAAACTTCATAATTCCAGGATCATCAGCCCGTCTTCTATCCTCATTCTTTTTCATAAGCATCATGTAGTCTTTGTCATAGTAAGTTTTAATCACTCGGCCAATATTGTTCCTGCCTGTAATGGTCGGGACATTCGCCTTCTGGTAATGCAAAAGCACATTGTCAATGGTGGCAGATAAAGCCTGGTCCCAATGCATATCCCGAAGGTTTGCTAACAGACAGAGTAAGACCTGCCTATTAGTTGGCAGTTTGCAGCCCTTTATTTCCTTTTCTTCTTCTCGGGGTATGGTGCCCAATAACATTCTGACATACTCATCATCTTGCCGTGTATCCATGATTAAATTCTCTATTCACAACATCAAATCACTGTCAAGGGAAAAGAAAAGAGCATCATTAAAATTAAATGCAATAAAATAATACGTGGAAAATTTGTGGGTCAGCGTTCCAGACCCGGAAATGAAAATCTGATAAAATGTGCTATTTTCACACTTATTTATGAAGTTCATAAGCTGAAATAGCAATACTTGCTGGTACGACGGTGCTAGCTCAAACATGCACCGATCTCCAAGAAAATTTACAGGGGTGTTTCCTAGATAAATACACAACAGTAAAACTTTGAACAGCATTGTAGGACCATTTTTTGATTTTTGGAGGGCAACGGTCACACCCTAGGGAGGGGGGTTGGCACCTTGCACATAAGGGGGGTGGGTGACACTGGCACTCATTTGATCAACATTACAATTGCTTTGCACTCGTCTTGTTTGCGGCCATCCTACTGGGAGGATGATTTTACCTTGAATGCATATTTGATTTTCGCCAAACATACCGTTGCTCGTTGCTCCCAAATAATTCAGTTTTGGTATCGTCTGTCCAGAGAACTTTCTCCACAATGCAAAGCCATTATTTTGATGGTCCTTTTGATGATCTGGGAATTCGGTCCAGTCAGGAAATTGTGCCCAGGATGATTAGGGGTTGGTCGCTTAGGGTTCTTTGTTGGCATAATGGGGGATGGTCGGTCAATTTTGTATTACTTTTGTTTGTTCGACTTAGTCTGTCATATTGACAATCTAAGCTTCAAGGGTTAATTAAAATGCGATGAACAAAGCTACAAACATTTCTTGTGATACTACGGAGTTTTTAATTGAGCCTTAATATTACTTCACTGGTTTAACTAGTACATATGTTCAAATTCTTTTAACCAAAATTCAATGACCAATTGATCTTCCAGGTCACTCCGGAGTCTGGTAGACACGCTAAGACCGTACTGAGCCCTCATAGTGAGCCAATCTCAGGAGAAGCTACCTATGTTCCAGGTCCACAACTACTGTGGCTGGGAGCGGCACTCTGCTTTATATGCTGTACGTAGGCCGTGGGGATGAGTAATGGGGTTGTTAAGTGGTGCGCAGCAAAACAATGGATTGTCGCATGAGATTTCGTACTTATGAAGCTACTTATTGCCTTATATGGAATAGTGCATCTAACTTCGCATGGTTTGATAAGAATTTGGGCGTTTTATAACATATATAATCTGTTTTCATCATAAGAATCTAACTAAGAAAACATTTAAAATGTAATAAAGATAACATTAAATCCTATTATTAAATCCTATTATTAAATACGCTGTCAGTATAATTAAGCAGAAGTGTTGGGATTGAAAAATTTAGGTTTATTAATAAATAAAAATAATAGAATCTATAATACTTAATTGGAAAACATAAGTTATGTTTAATTGATATATTATAAAGTTAGGAAATAGGCCTCAGATGAATTTGGAAATGCGTACGTGACTTTTAGCACGAAGCCAGACGAACAGGTTTCGTTGCTTTCATATTTGTTTTCGTGTTTCGTCAATAAAAAATTAAGAATTATAGTCACGTGATGCCCACCTCCCGTTTCGTTCATTCATGTATTCATAAACAGTTTTAGTTTAGAAATAGCACTATATATATATATATAAAAATATATATATAATAGGATTTAATGTCGTAAAATAGGCCCAATAAGTTAGTTAAATAATATACAAAAAGTAGGAATTTAATAAAATTCATAAAATAAGATGTGTAAACTTATTATGCAGTTCCATGTGCGTGAGGAATAGAGAGAAGAAATGGGAATCCGAAGTCTCTTCAGAATGGAGCGTCGGTGAGCGTCGGTGAGAGAGTGGAGAAGTAGTGTCACCAAGGAGGGTCGCCTTTTTTCCCTCTCTTGTTATCTTTATTTCAATTTCTCGATTAGAGCCCGTGGGGAAGAAGGCCCATATTTAAAATGAATTAATAACAGTAAATTCAATTTATTTTCTCCTTGGGCTAACGAACCAGAATATGCTATCCCCGCTCCGGGGTTTCTATTCATGTCATGCGCTAGACGTATAGCGTTTCTGTAGGCCTACTTGATTTTCGGTCAAGGCTTAACTTCGTTTATTAATTTTATAACGAAAGTGTAATTTAATTTAACCCTTGAATGAGCATAAAATTAAAAGTATAAAAACTTCATTGTTTTATAATAACATTGTAAATTTATATTAGTGGTTTAAAGGTAAATTCTGAACTTACTATAATGATAAACAATGTTAGCTTACTTTGTTCAAGTTGAGTAGAAAAAACTAATACGAAGAAAGACGAATGGGTTCACGCTACCCCTTAAATTGTAACATCCGATTTGCAAATTAATATCTGTGCTTTTATGAACTAAAGAACTAAGTGTAAACAGATCGATTACATTGTGGTGAACACCCCGGAAGAGAGGGCCGAACCCAACAGAAGATAATAACAATGATAACGGTAATAATGAATAAGAACTAAAGTTTATCTTATTTATCATTTATAACAGAAATAAGAACTTAAATTCACACCAAATATTTCATTAAAGTGAAAATGAATTAACTGTGGAATGTCAAGTATATTTAGGTGGTTGATATATAATTAGTGGATGGCTGCTAATTCTTATTCATTATTATTCACTGGTTTCTTATTATTATACAGTGCTTTTATACTCATCATATATATATATATATATATATATATAGATAGGTTTTGGGATATTTTAGGATATTTAATATTTTAAAATTATATGGATTTGAGAGAGTAATAACCAAAATAATGAAACAGTGAATATGTTTTCTTGTGCCCTTCTTGAGCCCTGAAAAACAGGAATATGTAGAGAATAGACAAAGAAACGAATAACAAAAGAATTTGTTTTAGTGCTTTGTATGTCCTTTTCGTTTTCGAACCTGAAGCAGAGGTCGAGACACAAATTCAATAAGAGACCTTTAGACCTTCAATTTATTTTTTATTGCAGGAAGGAGCGGCCAAGGGCAAATGCCCGCAAAAGCGCCGCCCTCAGAAGAGAGCCAAAATTAAGATCGAGGGTTTTCGAGATGCCTGGATACGCTGCGTTTGAAAGAGTGGAGGTCATATACAAGGGGAAACATGGATTGAGGAAGGTTGTTCCAGAGTTGACCGGTTGAGTAGGTGAAAGATTGCATTACTGTAGAGAGTTGGCCAGAAAAGGAATGAGAATGTGTCAAAAGTCTGGTGCTGCGTGCTCTCCTTAAAGGAGGAGCCATGCATTTAGTGTTCAGAAGGGCAGTGTCCCTCATAAGAGCGATAGTAAAGAGAGATTGAGGAAACATAAGTGAGCAACATGAGCAGCATAAGGCAAAATGAGTGAGCTACCCCACACCTAAAAACCGTACTCCATGCAGGGGCGGACATGACCCTTGTACAGAGACAGCAACTGAGTGATGGTGAGGAAACTGCAGAGGCGGTCCAGCAAACCTATTGAATTGAATTGAATAACCTTTATTAATAATAAAATAAATACATTGGGTTTACAATTTACAATAACAAATAACTGAAGCTGGACTATTTATTTAATTTAATTTGGCCCTTAAGCTTCATGCTTTATTGGGCTCTTGGTAGGCTGACCATATTTCCTTGAGACAAAAACGGGACATTGGGATGGCAAAAAAGGGACGGGGGTTATGTAATATTCTGTATTCATGAAAAAGTAAGTACATAAACATATTGAGCTTACAATTATTCTTCAGTGACAGAACCCATACAAAAACCCATACAAAACGGTACGTATGGTCAGCCTAGCTCTTGGTTACCTAACCTCTTAGAAGCTGTTTTAGAAAGAGAGTATGTGTGATCTTTCCAAGAAAGATCACAAGAAAAGTAAACACCAAGAATGTTAAGAGGAGAGGAAGGATTGAGTTGTGTATTGTTGAAGGTAAGGGGATAGTCATGTGGAAGATTATGACGAGTAGACAGATGGAGGAATTGAGTTTTTGAGGCATTGAAAGTCACAAGGTTTTCTCTGCCACAATCAGAGATGGCAGAAAGATCAGAAGTCAGGTGAACCATACAGTAGTTCTGCGCGAATCATGAACCGAAGGAGAGCAGTTTCGAAATTAAAGATTTGTGCCACACTCTATCGAAAAGTTTCACCGAAATCCCGAAAGGAGGATGACCAAGAGTTAGAGAGATATGCAAGAAGATCGCCAATAGAGCGTCCCTTGTGGAACCCACACTGACGATCCGAAAGTAGATTGCGAGGGGAGAGTTATTTAAAAATCTTCCAGTTAAGGATAGATTAAAAACTTTAGAAAGGGAAGAAATCAAAGCAATTTGACAATAGTTGGAGAGTTGAAAGCGGCCGCTCTTCTTTGGGACAGGCTGAATGAAAGCGAACTTCTAGCGGCAGCAGATGAAAGACAAAGACGAAAGAGTTTGCCTAGGCAGGGTGTCTGCACAGAAACACAGTTCTTGAGAACAACAAGGAGAACACCATCAGAATCGTACGCCTTCCTAGAGTTGAGCCCAGATAAGGCAGAAAAACATCTTTAGAATTGATTCTAATTTCAGACACAATAAAGTCAGAAGGGGTAGGAGATCGGGGAACAGCACCGGAATCGTCCAGGGTTGAATTGTAAGCGAAAGTTTGAGCGAAGAGTTGAGGTATGTCTGGAGAAGAGAAGGCAACTGAGCCGTCAGAATGGAAAAGAGGAGGGAAAGAAGTAAAGTTAAAGTTGTTGAAGAGTTTCTTAGGTAGATGACACAAAGAGTGAGAAGAAATAGAATTGGATAGGTTTTCACATTTTTGTCGGATAAAGGAATTTTTGGCAAGTCACCAAAGTGCCAAAGACGTTTCTCTTAGGAGGATCCAAAGCCCGAATTAGAGCGATAGGAGAGGAAATAGATATAAGATTGTGGTCGGAGGAGCCCAACGGAGAAAAAAATTTGACAGAATAAGAACCAGGGTGAGAGGTGAGAAATAAATCCAAAATGTTGGGCCTATCTCCAAGGCGATCTGGGATATGAGTAGGGTGCTGTACAATCTGCTCTAGGTCATTCAGGATAGAAAAATTGTAAGCTAGTTCAACAGGGATGTCAATGAAATGGGAGGAAAGCCAAAGGTGGTGGTGAACATTAAAATATCCTAAAATGGAGATTTCAGCAGAAGGAGAAAGGAAAGGATGTATTCCACTTTAGAAGTGAGGTAGTCAAAGAATTTTAGATAGTTAGTAGAATTAAGAGGAAGGTAGACAGCACAGATGTATTTAGTTTCAGATTGGCATTTCACCTTTGGAGTGAAATTGAGTACAGAGAAAGTAAGAGGGTAGAGAAAAGGGGTTGCTGTCAGTTGTCCCAGACACTTCAATTTCAGTGAGGAAGAGAAGGTGAGGTTTAGAGAAGGAGAGGTGGTGTTCAATAGATTGAAAACTTGAAGAAAAGCCACGAATGTTGCAGAAGTTTATGAAAAGTGACTCAGGAGAGGCTCAGAACATCTCGAATGAGCGATAGTAGATCCAGTACCCTGCCCAGGTATGTGTTCCCGGTATCGGCAGCAGGGGAGCCATAAGTGGAGACATTTATTGTCCCCTGCCCATAGGACTCCGAGTCTTTTGAAGTTGATGCCATTTTTTTTAAATTTTGAAAAGATTATGTAGTGTGTAAGATGCATGTGTATGTAGTGAAGAATAGGGAGAGAAGTGTGTGTTTGAGAACTGTATATATATGTATATATACATATATACACACACACACACTACAACTACGCATGGTCCTCTGAGAAACTTTTCTTTTACGCACGGACCGTGCATGGAACAAGGAACTCTTCCGGGATAATTAAATCCACTATAGTCCAAATAAGTAGTGGTAGGCAGATACCAAAGTTTTTCATTTGCTAGTGACCCATTGCCCACGTTGGTCTTCCATCATGAAAAAGAAAAACTTTGGTATTTGTTATTCACCAGGGTCACTACATCAAATATGCGTTCATGTTTGGTGTTTTACCGATTTCCAATCTTCAGTACTCATCCGAGATGTTAGGAGAGATTTTTTTGGGGTGGTCAAAATGATTCTATCCTTTCCCAGGCAGCAGTCTGATGGATATATTAATGCCACTGCTTTCAAATTTTCACCGAATATCAAATGAGTTGTTCTTAGAATCTTTCATAAATATTTTCAGTAAATGAGTGCCATCTCTTGCAGTTGTTTTCATTTAAATGAACCACCTCTCATTTTAAGGACAATATAAATGGTTTAATATAATTTCTGTTTCATTTAGTTATCCTTGGAATTGTGATTTTGTTGGCCCGGTGAAAAAGATGGCCACTTTTTTTTTCTGTTAAAGGCACTGATCATATCCAAACTGGAGTATTGCTCAGTCTTAATGTCCCCATATAAAAACAAGACATTAGTTAACTAGAAGGGATTCAGATAACTTTACAACCAAGATAAGTGGATGTAAAGAACTTAATTACTGGGAAAGATAACTTAAATTAAATCCATATTTGCTGGAAAGAAGAGAGAGGCACACCATAAGTTACACACGGAAAACAATAGAGAAACTAGTTCTTAATCTCAAATTGAACCCTATAACCATTCTAACAACAGTGGAAAACAGGAAAGGAAGAATGTGTATGCTCCCAAACTAACTGTTAATGAAGGACATTCTCAACACTGAAGGAAATTAGTTTTGTTTTCAGAGGATCAAGACTATTCAAGAAGCAGTTCGAAAGAAATTAGGAGCATAAATGGTGTATAGAAGTGGAAGCCTTCAAAAGAAGATTAGACACGTGGCGCAGTACAATTCCCTATGAGCAATGTAAAGTAAAGCAAAGGAAACCAATCGTGGTTTCAGCTTGTAGTGGATCGCAGTTGAATCGGGTAATATACAGTACATATTTCTAAAGGGTTGGAAGCATACTCTAAGTACACGTACATTAGGGTGGATCGATTTTACATTTTTTTCGATTTCTATATTCTAAGAGACAAAAACTTGCGCATGCATGAGAAAATAGCCTCTGCAAAATCTTAGCTTAATAGGTAATCATCTTCTGCCCCCGGCAGAGCGATGAAAATCATATTTTAGTAGTCAAAAACGTACTTTTAAACCCTAGCCTAGAGTCATAAAATTTTGCGTGTGTGTTATTTCATGCCTAAGCAACGATATAAATGCTATGGGAAATATATAAATGCATGATTTTAAGACACAAGAGCCGATCTGAAAATATGTAATTATACATATTTTCAGATCGGCTCTTTGTCTTAAATAATGCATTTAATATTTCCCATAGCATTTATATCGTTGCTTAGGCATGAAATAACACACACGCAAAATTTATGACTCTAGGCTAGGGTTTAAAAATACGTTTTTGACTACTAATATGATTTCATCGCTCTGCCGGGGGCAGAAGATGATTACCTATTAAGCTAAGATTTTGCAGAGGCTATTTTCTCATGCATGCGCAAGTTTTTGTCTCTATTAGAATATGGAAATCGAAAAAAATGTAAAATCGATCCACCCTAACGTACATCGTTCACACAGTAACGTTCGCACTCATTCTTTATACTCCACAGATTTTTTATTCACTGAAGCTGTTGTAATAACGATGAAACTCTACTCGCTCATTCGCGCTCATACTGTCGTAGTTAAAGTAATAATTCGGGGGTGGTAGTCCAACGGAGTCTAAAGTGTCACGGGTGAAGAATGTAAGGGAAATACCATTTTGAAACCTCGGTATCCACCCCAACCACTTTGGGTAGCTTAGCTAGCTTACAAGGCGAGAACAGCAGTGTGTCTTTGAACTGAACATTTTCCCTTATTTCCATTGGTGTGAGCTTATTACCTCTTTGCAAGGGGTTACCCGTGAATAATGCTGATGTCTCATGTTCAAGCAGTTTCCTATAAAGGAACTGTGTATCGAACTTTTCGGTGTTATGCGCTGGAACATAGTCATTTTTTTTAACTGATCGGGTGACTATACAGTATAATCTACAAAGAACTTCATGGGTGATTCTCTCACAGTCGTCTTAAAAATAATGGTACGTTTACCACACTTGCGACACTCATAGCACTCAACATTCGAACATTCGTCGCAAAGGGTTTGAGTCACGAGTAAATGAGGGATAACTTCTTTTGTCTCAGGGCATGTGGCTTGGCATCATTCATGTAACAAACATGTTTCACCCCCATCCGCCTTATATTTCTCATTACACGAAGGCCAATGAACTTCATCGCACCTATGTTTGAACTCACTGCTCTTATTCATCGTATGAAACATTCCATATTCACAAATCTTTATCTAAGAGGTACCATTTGTCTTATGAAGATTAAAACATGCATTATTAAAAAACATTCGTTTGCATTTATTACAATCTCTTTTCTAAACTTTTATTGCACGGCTTACGCATGCAGGTCTTTTACACTGAGTACACACCATATGATACTCCTTAAAATGCTTTAGCAAATAATTCGTAAACTCAATCGTAAACTAAATCGTGATGATGTTCATACTTACGACTTTTGTCATAATTAACGTAAAGCGATCTAATATGTCTATTAGGAAGGAAGGTTGCACTTACTAAATATAAAGTGAGCAAAGACCTTCTTCAATCTGTTACACGACTCTTAAAAACATACGTTGTCCAACTATGCTCATCTAAACTAAACACAATAATTCGTACTCTTATCTGCTGCTCCACCATTACCAGCTCTTCAGGATCCATATTACACTCAAAATTAAGACCACAGGATCTACCTAGTCTTTGCATGTTGTCTATTACTGTAGCTGGCAAATGTTTTTAGATACCATGTTTAGAACACCAATCATATGGCTAAAATCACAGGCATAAATCCGCATCCATGACCGTTGTTTGCGTGTTGTCTGTAAATTTTATCAGAGTTAAAGTTTAAAGTGTACGATGTAGCGTCATGGTCTTCAACATGGAAGACGTGGTCAATCTCAATGGTGAAATTCGTTAGGTTGAATTTTTAACCACTCTGCTGATTTCTCAAAGTGAAAGAGGTTGTAATCAGTATCCTCCGCAACCAAACGTCTGTAGGGTATAACTACCCAGAACAGATCACGATCCTCATCATTAGGTTCAAATCCAAGCACCAACCTCAACCGTGCCTTCCGTCCCTCATTACGTTGAAGGGCGTATTCGGCGATGCGTCGAAATACGTTACGAGCCCTTGTTCGAGGCCCTCAGCATAAACGATCCCTGGATCAACCCTAACGCTATACCTGTTCCTAACCAGTATGGGGGTGTTACTCACATTGTGTAACAGTTTGACTGATACACCCGCGTATGATGAGTTGTTGTTTCGGTGTGGGGAGTAGATACGACAGAAGAATGGTCTTAGGGTGTTGCGGAGGATATGAAAGGTTGAAGTGACACGGAACCATTTATGTTCTCTGATGCGTGTGGGTTTTGTGGAAGAGGGGCTGGTGTTAGTGGTGACATCGTGTCCGATTCGTGTACGAATCGAATCTTGGGCGTTTAGAAAGTATAGCTGATGTGGAGAGCGTTTCAGAATCCACTACTAACGTACGCTTAACTCCTGCGGAAGTAGTAGGCTCCTGACTAGTTCCTCAAGTGCGTCTTCCTACATCCGAAACGGAGGATTACAGACCCATGATCCCGACGTCATCCGATGAAGTTTAAGGCTCTGATGAGGCGTCTCGAGTTCTTTCTGAAACCTTATGAAGCTCTACAATTTCTTGATTGTTAGGGGTACCATTCATCATTCTGGAAGAGAAGAACGAGATGAAATTAGTGAATATAAGGAAAGACTTTAAAAATTCTTTATATTTGGCAAAAGCATTGCTTAAGATCGTGTCACGCAAAAGACGGAGTCTAGAAAAATTCGAGTTCACAAGTCTGTCAGCATGTACTATAAGTGGTCCCACAGGTTGTGGCAAAACTGCGTTTGTGCTTAAAGTTATTAAAGATAAGAATGCATTGTTTTCAAAACCTGTACACACAGTTGAATGGTGTTATTTAACCTACCAGCCTAATTTTATGATTAAAAGAGGTCTTATTCCATAAAGGGATTCATGACGTAAGTTCACTAAAGAATGATAAACATACGGTAACTGTGGTTGATGATCTTATGCTAGAAATGAATAAAATGGTTGCCGAGACATTTACAGAATTCTCCCACCATCTTAACGTAAGCATGTTTTACATCAATCAAAACCTATTTTTCAAGAACAAGTTTATGGGGGATGTATCTTTAAATACGCAGTGTCTTGTCTTATTTACTCAAGGTCGGGATGTATCGAAAATTGGTATACAGTATTAGCATGTCAAATATTTCCGGGGCAACGTAACACTTTTTTCGAAGTTTATAAAGAAGCAACGCGTCGACGATACGGGTAATTTAAGAACGGACTTACTTCCCAACGAGATTGAAACAATATACAGGGCTATTTAAATTGATTCACCTGATTTCAAATGAGAATATTTTTTAATGTTACAAATACAGTGTGATTTGTGATACATCAACCAAAAGAAAAACTGTCCACATTTTGTCTCTCACCTCATAAATGCTCTATGTGACTTCCCCTAGTTACACGAGCAACGTCGACACGATAGTCGAATTCCTCCCATACTCGCTCCAGCATGTCCGTTGTCACTGACTCTACAGCAGTAACAATGCGAGTTCGGAGCTCATCCAAAGATGTGGGCAACGGTGGCACGTACACAGTATCCTTAATGTACCCCCAAAGGAAGAAGTCGCACGGTGTAAGATCCGGCGACCTAGGGGGCTCGAAAACTGCAACACACAAAACGCCTTCTGCTGTGCGGATGCCATTTTCACACTGACTGTTTGTTGCTAGGCTAGGCCACGGCGTGACTTTGGAGCCCTCTCGCGGTGATTTTGTAAAACTCGGAGATTTCCTCTTTCATGTGGTGTATGCCCAGTTGATGCACGGTTGATAGGTACGGAAGTATTCTCAGTTGAAATCGGATGAATCATTTTAAATAGCCCGGTATATACCAGAATGACGAAACGTGTAAAGAAATATCTTAAGTTTATAAAAACTTTCCCGCGGTCACCCCCTACTCTTCGACGCCTGTTTTTAAAAAACGTAGACTCTGACTTTTTAAAATGTATCTTCGAAGTCTGTCTCATTTTCATAAAATGCAACGACGTCCCAATGACTGCGTCGCAGAACGGGTGTTTACTTCGTTACAAGAACATAATACGAACACTCGCTCTCAAAAGACGAGCTGTGTCAAAGAAAAACGTCGTCTTGTATAAAAGGGTGGATCATTCCTACCTGTCCTATTTTCAGTTTTAGCCCCTTTATTATCTAGTTTTATTATCTAGTTTTATATAATGAAGAAGATTGTAGTGCTACCTCACGAGGTGTACGCTTCGGTACAAAATATCATACAATAAAAACAGACTTAAAAGAATGGGCGTCGAATTGATGAATATATTAATTAAATAATTACATCCTAATGAGAAAAGAATTTTATACCAAGAAGCCAGATTACACAGGATTAAACCAAACTAAATTTGTTTTCAAAATTATCAAACATAGGCTACATAAACTATGCAATACCAAACAGATACGGTACATTCAACTTTAAACACTTGAAATAACAGTAACAGTATCTGATTGTAAATTTTGCTTTGAAACAGGTGTAATTCCAAGGGGTCTTGTAGAATTGATTGCTTTCATAAGAGAAATGTGATTAGCACCTTCTGAATGTTTTACTATATTGGATTTCCTTGGAAAGATAGTTTTCTTACAAACCTTGCAATAGGCTTCTTCAGAATTCCCAACTGGGGATTTAGTGATAAAAGGAAATTCAATTTCCCACCACTTTTTAAATTTTCTGGAACTATCATAATTCACTTTCCATGTTTTGGACAATGACATTTTAAATCATAAACCCTAAGTTAAATAAATAAACACACATAATTGCTTTTAAGTGAAATAAACTCAGAATTAAACGAGAGTCACAATGGGGCCTAAGTTAACAAACTGAGGAACGACCACATGAATCATTTTGTAATTACTGTGTGACAACTATACTAAAATAAAAGTAATAAAAAATTAATATTCATAATTTATATAGTCTTAGTAACAGGTTTACTAAATAGAAGTAGCAAATATTAATTTCTACATCCATTTATGATGACACATTGATGAAATTCAGAATAACCTATGCAAATAAGCCAGTAATTGGGAGAAATTAAGCCAAATTTTACTTTTACGCCAGACGATATTTTCTTAAGCCAACCACTTTCAAAGTAAGCCAAAATTTCTGCGTTTCGCTTCGAAAAGAGCCAAATGGCAACTCTGCTTATCAAGCATAGTGACGGTACTGTGCATGTTGAGACCAGAAAGAACCACCCATAGACAATGGTGGGAACTCCACCACCTTGAACAAGTGCTAAAAAATAGTGTTCCTAATACACTGAGGAGTAAAGGCTTGTCTTTTTAATCTATTGAGTGGTAATCCAACTGTACAGTGGTTTAACACAGGTGAAGTTATTGGTGAAGGCTCAACGGTACCGGGAGAGACCACCCCCACCAGGTTGGGAACATATTAAAACAAGGTTACAACAGATGAACATTCCAAACACATTGATTGGTAACCAAAACAGAATAAAAGCTCTGGAACAGTCAACTCACTCCCTACGTCAGAGTACTCCTCCAACAGATACACTCGGTTTAAGACCTTTGAAAAAGAAGAGCACCGTCAACACTCGGCCCTATCTACACGCTTCTAAAATATGTAAATGGCTGACGTATTAGAGAATTGTTATTACGATATTTCTAACCCCGCTTCTTACGGTGGGGTTAAGAGGCTCTACAGAGGTACCTATAATGAAGGGATAAAGGAAAGAGATGTCGAGAATTTTTTGCATAAACAGGATAATTATACACTTCATAAGCTTGTGCGAGGAAGGTTTAAAACTACTAAAAGAAAAACACTGTATGACAGGCAGATTTGGCCAATATGCAAAGGTACGTTACGTATAATGATGTTAAAGGTATATTCGATTTATAATTGACGTCTTTTTCAGATACTTATGGCTTGTACGTCTTAAAAATAAAACCCCAGACGCAGTTGCTAAAGCTACAAAGTCTTTGATGTTAAAGGAGAATAGAATCCCAGCCTATCTCTGTACAGATTTAGGGAAAGAGTTTATAGGTCGTTCTTTTCAAAACATTTTGGTAGAATTTAACATTAGTTAGCAACTCAGCAGCATTAGCAGCAGCTCAGTGCATAAAGTGTCTTTAAGCGAAAGGGCGCAGTGAACCATCAAGAAACCCATACATCGTTATCTTACACACAAAAATATTTACAGATACGTAGACTTTCTGAGTCAGTTAGCATCATCCTACAATCGCCCTTATCGTCGTATGATTGGGACTCTCCTTATGAAGTTTTTTAAAGAAGCGTGTATACAGAACCGAAAAATAGGACCAGAGCATCATCCTTGATAGAACGTTTCAAAATCGATGCTTATGTACGTGTTTCGCGATCAGGAGGAAAGTTCAAGAAAGGTTTTGAACAAGGATGGACACAGGAAATTTTTAAAGTTTGGTCCATCAAACTTAAAGGAGGGGTAGTTATGTATTATGTTGGAGACCTAATGGTCAAAAACTCGAGTGTGGTTTCTATGATGAAGAATTACGGAGGTTTACATTCAATTTAGGGAAAAAGACGTTTAAAATTGAGAAAAGCTTAGGAAGCAAAGGTTCAGGGAAACGAAAAATGCACTTGGTAAAATGCTGTGGTTACCCAAAGAATTTCAACTCCTATATAAAAGTTAGTATAATAATGAGACTCTAATAGTATACATCATGTCTTCTGACCAGTTCTACGTCACAATAGCCTCCTCAACCTCGCTGCCCAAGTAGCCCGACAATACTCTGGCCAACTTCACAAGAGATCTGCATAAACCTATCGATTTGGAGCGTCAGTGGGATTGTGTGAATTTCATTGAGAAAAAAGTCGTTTTTATGGTTCTTAGAAAATGGGGTGAAGTTGAGAAAGCGTTCATTACGGAACGGCAATGTATAGTACTATAGCACAGAAATAATACTAGGCTCTGGGCATTATCAGGGCCGGATTAAGCATTGTTAGGGCCGGGGGCAATGAATATTTTCGGGCCGGTGTCACTACAAAAACACTAGAAAAACACAATTCTTTACCTGATACATCATACATGAGTGATGTGATCAGCTGACTGGGATCGATCAACAGAAAACGAAACAAAAACAAAGATGTGATTACAGAAAATGTATACTTTGTTCACATAAATGGAATACTAAACTAGATTTTGTAGAAGCGGAATTTAGAATTTTTTTTCTTCCTCACGGTCGACCAATTATTTCAACGGTAGATTATAGCGTTTACATAGTTTCTTGGGGTCGGTCAGCATCTTGGGGCCGATCAGCATCTTGGGGCCGGTCAGCATCTGGGGCCGGTCAGCATCTGGGGCCGGGGGCAAATACCCCCTTTGCCCCCATTATAATCCGCTACTAGGCATTATGACAGCACGGAGGATATTGTAAGACCCAAATAAGAGCTTGGATAAATCTAAACTTACAACTTATCTAGTTTTCGGAATCATACGTAGCATGGATTGCAGGATCGGAACATACTCTGTTGTTAAGATGGAAGTCGAAAAGAAATATTAGGAACAAAAAATGCCCAAGATTCTGCATAATGGGACATACAATTTTGCTTTCCAAACAGATACTTTTCATGACCTAAGGGATGATAAGGCTAGCTAAAATTGGAAAGTCTGCTAGACAGACCTCGTATGTGCTACATTTACAGTAATATCGTGAAACATCAGTTTGTGGGGGACGGTCAGGTGCACTTGCTACGCATTGTGCATAGTCCTCATCATGAAGGAAAACGTTTGAGCATAACGTATAATAATCCCCATTATGTCAAAGTTGTTTCTAAACTACTAAACAGTATTCCCATACATTATACAGTAAGTACCCTTACTAAAGGGTGGTGCCAAATACCTCGGCCAGAAGGTTCTACAATCAGGTATTAACCCTCAGCTACTATCGTTGGATCAGTTCTGACCCTGAGTACATTTGTTTATTTTATCATGGGAAATAATGATAGTAGTTAAGGGTTAACATGGTTGCAGATGTAATAGCTGGTGTCAAGCCTAAAGAAGCTTTGAAAAGACTGAGATTATTGTTGACATTAAAATAGTTGTAAAAAGGAGAATGCGCGGTAAAGGGTCTCAAAGAGGGAAAAGAAAACTGAAACGTCTCTTGAAAAGGAAGAAGCAGATGTCACCTTGAGACGTAAGACGAAAAAGAAAGACTTCTAAAAAATCAGAGAGATGCTCTAAACGTATGAAGCATACGGTTGACTTCTTTAACTAATATAAACACCAATCTTGTACAGTTATCTCTCATAGGTTCTACGTGTAAGCTAAGTTCCAGTAGTCGCACCAAGCAATTCAACATGACTCACCTAGTCCATCCACACAGCGATGAGTGCTGTAAATCGGAACTCTTCTTTTTTACCATCCCACCTACTCAGACATCTATGGAGGATTCCGATTACGTTACGGTTAATCCTCTCAACACAGTTGGATCGTGGACCGCTCCTATAGAGCTCGTTATACCCAGCGCGGTCTAATTTTTTTACGATCCCAGCAATATACAATATCTGTAAACAAAAGAACGAATAGCACACTCTGGTGGTACAGATTGTAAAGATGATTATTATTATTATCCAATGATTATTATTATTATCCAATTATTATTATTACCGTGCATACTTAGAAAATGTTCTAAATTATTCAAAAGACGCCAAGGATACCCTTTCGCCTGCCCAGGGATATTATACCCCTGAAGCCAAAAAAAGGTGGAAAAGACAAATTTAAAAAATCGAAAAAAAAAAAAGTTTTGATGGTTATCCATATTCTACACAGCGACTTCTCATTTCAAGAGAGACTGTTGGTTAACGGGGTTGAGATGAAGATTAAGTCACCCACATGGTCTCTGAGATATGTTTAAACTTGGCTGAGGACTCAGAAGAATCCTCTAAACTCGTGGTACCCCACATTATAAAACTTCAGTGTCCGACGCGTAAAATTATCCGCAGTTAAACAAATGAAGATTGAAAGATTTTTGTTGAGATCAACAGCTAAATACCAGATAAAACGTACCCAAGTAAAATTTTTTACTGTCACGTCTGGTTTATCCTCGAAACAGCTTGAAAACGTTGTGTTGGAAAATTTACCGCACAGAATACTTGTAGCAATGGACAACCATGACACTGTTTCAAGCAAATATATAAAATCTTCATTAAAGATTGAAAATTTTAACTTGAGTATATCACTGATGGCGAATGGCGCCTCTGTCGATAGAGCCCGAGAAACGGAATACTCTACAGGTGATGAGATTTCAATGTGTTCCACAACTATTTCTTGGTACAAATGGATGTAACGATGTTGGAATAGGGGTATCAATGGATTACTATACAAACAGAACCAATGTCTACGCCTTCGACGTTTCGGCTGATCACTGTTCGGATGCTTGCACGCACTCAAAAACAGGGGCATTTGGCACTAAAAATAGAGTTTAGCAAACTCTTGTCTAACCCTATTAGTGTACTACTCTATCTAGAACCCCAAGGCCTGATTGAAATTGACTGGTTAGATTGGTGATAACGGATGTTTAATGGACAAGCACACAATTCAAAGGTTTAGATGGACTACTTTACGCGAAAGATTTTTATAGGTGCATATGCAAATGATGAAGTGCTGAGTTTTCTCAGCAAAAAAGATTCCGTTGGTTTTATACTTAATACCGATTTCTCGACAGAACCTGGAATTCATTGGATGGGTGTGTATTTCAGAAGGAGATAGAAAATATACTACTATGATTCGATTGGGATATCGCCGTTTCATAACCCGAATATGGCGAAATTCCTAAAACAATTTCATATGCCTACCATTATATCGAATTCTTACTTATAAGCATGTAATCAAATAAATTCCCCTAAATCTACCAAATTCTCCTAAAGCTTCTCCTAAGGCTGTCAACACTAATGTTCCCCAGGGCTCTGCCCAGTCATCCACTCTTTTCCTTTTATTTATTAATGATCTTTTAATTCGCAATTCCTCTCCTATGCCGATGATTCCACTCTTCACTTCTCTATCCATTTCCCGAAGGGTCTCCCACAGCAGTCACTCGATGATTCGCGTAGGACGGCTATGGAACACCTGACCTCTGATCTTTCTGCTATCTCTGATTGAGGCAGAGACAACCTTGTAGCTTTCAATGCCTCAAAAACTCAGTTCCTCCATCTGTCTACTTCTCACAATCTTTCACACAACTATTCCTTTACCTTCAACAACACACAACTCAATCCTTCCACTTCTCTCAACATTCTTGGCGTTTCCTTTTCTCGTGATCTTTCCTGGAAAGAGCACACATACAGTATACTCTCTTTCTAAAACAGCTTCTAAGAGGTTTGGTTTGCTGTACCGCCTCTGCAGTTTTTTTACTCCCACTTAGTTTCTGTCTCTGTACAGAGGTCTTGTTCGCCCCTGTATGTAGTATGCGTTTCATGTATCGGGTGGCTAACACAAACATCCGTACTTGACCGGGTGTAATCAGAGGCTTTTCGTATCATCAATTCCCGCCTCTTACCACTATCTTCAATCCCTCTCTTCGCCGCAATGTTGCCTCACTCTCTCTTTATTATTGCTAGTATAACGGACACTGCTTTTCTGAACTCTCTAATTGTATGCCTCTTCCTTTAAGGAGAGCACGTAGCATCGGACTTTCTACACTTTCTCATTCCTTTTCTGTCCAACTCTCTAACGCGAGGCTTAATCGATATTTTCAATCTTTTATCTACTCAACCGATCAAATCTAGAACACTCTTCCTCAGTCCATCTTTCCTCCAGTCTATGACCTCCCATCTTTGAAACGCAGAGTGTCTAGGCATCTCGAAAACCCCGGACCTTGATTTTTGCTCTTTTGCGGGCATTCGCCCTTGTCCCCGCCTTCCTGCATAAAAAAATTATCTTTTCCCATTTGTGGCTAAAACCCATTGTAGAATGTAGCAAAACTGAAAGGTTTTTATTTATAATTCCTTTATACGTCGTAAACTCTCTCTCGAAAGAGAGAGTTATTAATTCTTTAGATAATAATTGTAAAAGTATAAGTGTTATGGTTGTATTCTGTGCATTGATCATCTGATGTATCCCTTTCAAATATATTTGTACGCCATTGTAAATTCTTCTAATGTAAACGAATATCTGATTTTCCGTATTATTTTTAAAACCTCACATAATGCCCAAATTTTTAGAATTCTATTATTTTATATATATAACGGTATATATATATATATATATATATATATATATATATATATATATATACAGGGTGGGCCGTAAGTTTCCATACATAGGAAAAATAAACATTTTTTTATGGACAACAATTTTTATTTATATAATATGCTCTACATGGTTGCCATTGTTTTGAAAACACATTTCAATACGTGTTCCCCACTGTTGATGAACACGCATTAGCACAGTTGACGTTATGCTTGTAATGGCGTTGGTGATACGTTCCTTTAGATGATTTATGTCTCGTATCTTTTCCTGATACACCATGGCCTTCAAGTGCCCCCAAAGATAGAAATCAAGGGGGGTGAGATCTGGGGATCTGGGAGGCCACTCCACAGGACCACGCCGACCAATCCAAGCATCCGGAAACTGCTGCTGATCCAAATACCGACGCACGTGAAGACCATAATGAGGTGGAGCTCCATCTTGCTGGAAGTAAACTGGGAAGTTACCTTCCTCGTTTAGCAGGGATGGGAAAATCTCTTCTTGCAACATGTTAAGATACCTTTCGGCATTAAGATTTCCACTGACAAAAATTGGTCCAATAATTCTGTCACCCCATATCCCGGCCCACACCATCACTTTACCGGCACCTTGCATCTTCGTCGGACTCAGCCAGTTAGGGTTAGCATTACTCCAATAACGTATGTTTTGCCGATTAACCTCTCCATTGACGTAAAAATTTGCTTCATCAGTAAACAAGATCTTACGTCAAACGCATATTCTTAGGGTATCTGAAACATAAAAACAAACGTTTAATTTTTCCTATGTATGGAAACTTACGGCCCACCCTGTATATATATATATATATATATATATATATATATATATATATATATATATATATATATATACACTTAAAATATAGTCGATATTCCCAGTCAAAAAGCTGCGCTTATATAAACGTACGTACGTAAAAAAGACTTACATGGAATCAGGGTTCAAAATGGTGGTTAATGGCTTGACTGCGTTTAAGTGCTGCGTCGCTGCGGTCCTCTCCGACCTGGGTTCGCGCCCTGGAATGTGCAGTGAAATTAAAAGATTTCACCAATCTTAAACATATAGGGATAATATATATATATATATATAAAGAAATGTATAATAATTCACCAGGAAAATAAAATATTAAGCTGCTTTTCCTGAGAATGAAAAGTTTTATAAATGGTTGGAACTTCCTGCTTCTGAAAAAATGTAAATAATAACAAATATTTTACCTACATTGCATCGCGAATGATCTTGTGTGGTTCATCGATTACGACTTCATCTAAGATAACCCTCTTTTCAATAGTATTGAAAAACTGAGCCCGAGCCCTACAACAAATAGAAAATATTAAATGCGTTTAAATCACAAAATGATGAGGATAGTATAGTAGCAATAAACTAAATAATTTAAAAACGAACTGAATTTCATTGATAGTAGGGAAAAGTAAATAAAAAATAAAAACACAATACTTACATTAAAAATTCATCGGGACTAAAGTTTGATGCGATTGACATGTCGATTTAACACAAATGAAATTGTGTATAAGGAACTTGAAAGAACGCCAAATTACCGACTAATGAGCCCCATTATAGGTTGACCTGTTTATATAGCGTCACGTGGGCAGAAAAGATTATCACTCATAACCGCCACTTACCCCTTAGTTCACGGAATACACGTTTGTGTATTCTAATTTAATGCTTCTTATTCATGAACTATATATCACTAATTATAACTACCTATGAAGTGATATATTTTATAACTAATTAATCAGAGAGCCTAATATAGGCTAAAGTTTAAGGGGCAAAGTAAATTAATCGGAACATTCGGACCTTTTCCAGTTTGTGTACCGTTTTTCATATAATTTATTTTTGCTTTATAAGGCTAACTAACGAAAATATCATGACGTAACCTAACCAATCGTCAAGGGCGTACAGTTAACCTAACGATTGGTTAGGTTAGGTCGTGATATTTTCGTTAGTTAGCCTTATAAGCCTAACTAAAGAGATTGATATTATCACTCATTTTTGATCTGAAAAGAAGCAAAAATAAATTATATGAAAAACGGTACACAAACTGGAAAAGGTCCGAACATTCTTAGTAATAAACCAAATATGGATCACCTGAAGATCAGGGTCTTCAGCCTTCTTTAGTTAGCTTTATAAGGCTAACTAACGAAAATATCACGACGTAACCTAATCAATCGTCAAGGGCGTACAGTTGACCTAACGATTGGTTAGGTTAGGTCGTGATATTTTCGTTTTTTCGTTAGCCTTATAAGGCTAACTAAAGAACGCTGGGGGCCGTGATCTTCAGGTGATCCCCAAATACTTATGACTAACTTACATATTTTGCGAAACATTAAATTAAATACTGTACAGGGTGTTCGAAAAGTCACGTCACCCCCCTACAAAATGTACGTATTGTAATACCAATTTTATTTTTGTGATTAATTGAATTTATGTGATTCATTGACATTTTTTTTCTTTTTCTGGTGTTAGAGTTGTGTGAACAATGGCAAACCAGTCCACTTACAATCTAGAGGAAAGGATAATGATGAGCACATGGGCTCATGAAAGGTCACATACTGTCAAAACGATGCCTGATATCCAGAATGATTTCAACACAAGATTCAATAAGGCTGCACTACCAAACAAGATGGTATTACGCTGAGAGAAAAAGCTGTTTGAAACTGGCTCCATCAATGACAAACCACGGTCAGGAAGACCAACAACGCGAGCAGAACAATGTGAAGGTGTGATTGCATGGGTGGCTCGTTCACCGAAAAATCACTTCGGAAACAATCCAAGAACTTGCAGTCCCAATGTCCACAATGAGAGATCACGTGACAAAAGATCTCGGCATGAAACCATACCGCCCGTCATTTGTTAATGAATTAAGTGATACTTGATGCTTGATTGGTAACTGTAATTAGTAACTGTATTTATTGTAATTAAACTAATTGTTGCTAGTGATTTGTTTCTTAAATTACACCTTCCACATATAAATACAATTAATCACAAAAATAAAATTGGTATTACAAGATGTTCATTTTGTAGGGGTGACGGGACTTTTCGAACACCCTGTAGATTACATTAGTTAACCTTTGAATCATCAAAGAAGATAACACCGATGCATTTAACGGGTTAATAAATTTTGTGTATATACTTTCTCCTCACCCAAATTTACATTTTCATGCCAGTGCGCAGCCTTACATGTTTCGTCCAGCTTATATATATATATATATATATATATATATATATATATGTGTGTGTGTGTGTGTGGTGTGTGTGTGCGTGCGTGCGTGTGTGTGCGCGCGTGTGTGTGTGTGCATTTCGTCGCTGGTCTCCAGGGGAATTGAGAGGCACATATTCGTTTAATTCTGAATTTCTTCTGAAAATATGGTTTATCCATTTTACAAATTAATTTAAAGTTGTCACTCTTTATTGGGTGATTTTCACCATATTTTTTATCATATTAAAATAATTTAAATTATATTTTAAATTTTAGTACACCACTGCCTAGTAAAGCCAAATGTTAGGGTGGTAGTTATTATTATAATGATAAAATTGCAGAATAAAAAGGTTAATATTTAAACGGGCTTGTAGACGTGTATTGTATTCCCTTTTATCAAGGCAGAAATTATTTATATATATTCTGAATATATATGTATATAGTTCTGAATATATATATATATTCAGAACTAAACATATGAGCCCCCATGGAATTTGACCATAAAACAGTGTGACGTGCGCTACAAACTGAACGTTAAAGATAAACGATAAACGGTCATTAACCTTGTCCAACATCAACCGATGAGGCACGTGTCAGGTAGCATCTGGATTTAAAAAAGAGGATTAATTTATAAAATACAGTATTGTTCGTTTTTTTTTCTGTGAGAACGAAATATATCTGCTGTTTTCATTCGTTTTTTTTTACCTAAAAGTACTTTTTTTTCCTAAAAGGTCCACACTCCTCCAACAGGTACACCCAGTTTTAAAAAGAGGATTAACCTCCTATTCAGGGAAGAAATTGAAATAAATGTTTTTTAAGAACAGTATTATTTGTTGTGTTTTCACTTATGAGGAAACTGTAAAGAATAATACAAGCCATAAAAGGTCATTAACCCCGTCAGCCATAAATCTTGTCTTCATTGCCTTATTAACCTAAATATGTATATAAACACACAATTGCCTATTATGAAAAACAGCTCATAATTTCATCACTTCCGCAGACAGCGCTGTCGTGAACATCACTTGTTGAAGTTCTTTGAAGGATACACAAAAGCGCTCGGCATCATTCAGTGACATGTATTTTTTTCTTATTATTAATATCAGTTATGCCTAAGACAGTGTTACCGGTGGTCACTATACTTTACATTCATAGTAGCATTCGATCAGGGCGCTGCATTCAGCGTGCTGTATTACATCAGGTGGTCTCTAAAACTTATATGCTTTAAATTTTTTTGTTTTATCTTTTAAAATGGTGGGCGCTAAAGTTTACAGTAGGACTTTACATATATATATATATATATAATATATATATATATATATATATATATATATATATATTTTTCTAAATTTATTTTTTATGTTAGGTTAGGTTAGATTAGTTAACTATAGTTTATATTCAACTGGCACTACCCCGTACCTATCTTGCCAGTGGCACCCTACCCACTTTTCCCCCCTCGTCGTAAATGTCACCATACTACAGTACTTACCCAAAAGAAGAAATTTTTTCCCTAGAATGCACCCTCAAAAAGAAGTTATAAGTTTTAAATTTAGGTGATTTTATTTTGAGTGTAAACCCGGTTGAACCACGGAGGCTGTTAAATGTAGGTATAATGTTATCTTCGATATTTTGTCGTGTCATGGTAAAATACAGTATATGACGACTGTAACCAACAGTTTAATGCCGAATCCGAAACAAAACATACCGCTTCGATGTTGAACGCAGGATACAGATACTCACCTATCCACATGCTGAGTAGACCCAACGTCTCAATGATGGATTTTTTTCATAGGGAAAACCTTAATATTGGTTTGTCTCTGTCTGCTAGATTTATCCGTAATGGATAAGGTCATGCGGCAGAGGAGACGTACAATTTAATCAGTTCCACCAAAAATAAAGGTAACCCCTTACTCGCTAAAATCATGAGTCACAAAGTCTCAGGAGGGATTCCAGGCCGCGCGCCTTATTATCACTGAAAGCTACCTGCGCGGGTCGAATTAAGTTCATACTAGGACCTGTTGATTTCCTACACAAGATCATTATAACTTTAAATAGACGTAAATAGAAAATATTTAGAGCAAGAAATTTAGTGATACGGAAAAGGTTTAAAAAATTAATAAACAGAAAATATACTGACAGATTAATTGGAAAAATAAAGTATCTGTATACTACTAAACAAAGATCAAGTCATATTGAGAATGTTTATATAAAATATATACAATAGTTTTTTGTTGAATATACTAAAAAAATCTCTTGCCTGGGTTCCATCCGTTATTTAGGTTTCATCAAAATACACACAAAAAATACACATAATTTTAAGTTTCTAAACGCATTATACGTTCCCCTTTTTATTGAAACAGAACAATGTTCGGGTTTTCCGCTCCAACTATCAAGTACCAGTATAAAAACAAAAATCGTTAGGTTTGCTTCAGTAGCTGTGCTGGAAATATTCTATGTAAGTTTACTGGCACCAGGCCAAAGCCCATATCACATGGTTGTTTGTTTCAGTTTTTCATCGCGGAATCGTATTGCGTCCGTTTAAAAGTGATTGTAACTGAATAGCGATTAATACATTTGATACTTTTCAAACCCCGATTATTGTCGATTAATGCATAAACGGCTCTAATCGGTTTTAAGCGGAGCACGATTCAGCGGTGAAAAACGGCAACAAACGGCTGTGATATGAACTTAATGCATGTTAACAGGTTAGATCTAATTTTGTCGGGTAGAATTTTGGACGTTAATTAAGGAAAACGAAAAGTATTCGTAAATGAAACGCTATATAACGTTGCATAAATACTGAAGTGACTTTCATTTATACCGTTAATTTCATAAGAACTTCGAATCCTATACAGTAGTTGGAAAACGTGTAATTTTAGTTTTTCAAAACCTTATTTTTTGAACATTTATTGTTACTATTTATTCTAATAAATTAAAAATATATATATTAATTAGGGTTTTAATTTATTAAAAGAGTGTGAAAATAAAATTTTTTACTTAATTTTAGACAAATGTGAGCAAATTCTAGTGCTCAAAGATAAATCTACTGTTACTGTGATATTAATTGCAAAACTTTACTGAGGCATCAATATACAGTATATGCTATCAAAGTATAGTATTGTTATGCAAAAATATTATTAACAGATATTGCAAAATAAACATTAATTGTCACATTCCATGAAATTTGCGTATTCATATAACAGTTATTTAAAGGTTCCTTTATTTATAACATTGGAATATTACTGTTAATTTTTTTTTTATGTATATTTAGTTATGATTAAAAATAAATGTTATTAAAAAATTTACTGTAACATATTACTCAATAATGTTATAAAATGTGACCGTAAATTTAATGTCATTACCAACGTTTTTTCTGGAAAGAAAGGTTTCCGAACTGTACTATAAATTTCATACAATTTTTGCCGTTTGTTACCCGATCCCAATGCAAGGAAAAGCTTCTTTCCTTTTAATGTACAGTAGATACCAGAACACCGTTCGGCGCGTTGCGCCAGAAAAAAGGCTTGGTTAATACTAACTCAAGAGTTTATACCAGATCATCAGAATTACTGTAAAGTTTGTATTTTTAATGTTGAACTCGTAACGATAATTATGTTTTGGTGTCTTATTAATATCGCATAAATATGGACGTTACTCGGACAGTGAAGAATGGTAAAAAGAATTGGGCAAAAGTAAACTTAAGGTTGTACATTACCTTTATGTTATAATTTTAGTGTAGCAAAATATCAACTTTTGTCACATAAAGGAAACGTTTTAGATAATGTTCTGTGTCTGAGACGAAGTGCCACAGGGCTTGCGCCAAAGGGGTTGTTCCGAGGGGGCTTAATTAATCACTGTCACATTTTCAGAGGATAAAAATGTGCGGTAAAAGGTTTTCTTTATTTTGATTTGTTGAAATAATTTTCTTTTTAACATTTCCTTTTTTTTTTAAAGTTTTGCCCAGAAAATTTTTGTTTTGTTCTTGTAATTTTTGCTTTCTTTTCTGTAAATAAAATCAAAGGTTCTTTCAAACCAAAAAATTTTGTAAACAAACTTTCATGCACGAATAAGTCTCTCATGTCTATTCAATTTTTCAGTCGTTCGATGCTTGTGCATCTCACAAATACTTAAAAAACATTGGTGCACGCACGCACACACACATATATATATATATATATATATTATATATATATATATATATATATATATATATATATATATATATATATATATATATACAGGGTGGGCGGAAAGTAGCTCCCTAATTTAAATTACATATAAATTATGTATAAATTGTGATTGTATTGTTATATTGTTATGGTGTGTTTCTAAAGTGGTACAATTGTAACGGTAATCTTTTTTCTCTAAAGTGTTCTCTTTGTGTTCTCTAAAGTGGTACAATTGTAACGTTCATTTTTTTTTTTTCATTTCAGATTGAAGGGTAACATGGCTGAGCGTTTAACACTGCAGGAGCGTGCCCAGTTGGCGGCACGGTACGAAGTTTGGCAATCTGTCGTTCGAGTTCAAAGATGGTGGCGGGCCATCCACGGACCACGTGCCCAAGTGGACCCGAAAACAATCAAGAACTGCCACTCGAAGCTCATGACCACGGGTCTGTGGCAGATGTTCGAAGATGTGGTCGCCCTTCGACATCCAGGGCCCAGGAGACGGTGCAGGCAGTTCAGGAAATGTTCGCACGGAGTCCACGAAAGTCAACTCGCCAGGCAGCTCGGGAAAGTGGACTCTCCCGCTACTCAGTGCGAACTGTGCTGAAGAAGGCCAGCCAGGAGCCCCGACTTGACACCGTGCGACTTCTTTCTTTGGGGGTGGGTAAAGGAAGAAGTCTACCGCACCAAACCGAGGACATTCGAAGAACTGGAGGACCGAATTCGGGAAGTCATGTCCTCCATCCCGCCGGAGTTCCTGCTAAAGTCAGTGGACGCCATTCCTGGGCGGCTCCAGAAGCTGGTGGAAAGAGTTGGAGCCCACATTGAATTTTAGAGAAAATCTACCATGTATGCCTACCTTTTCATATTATTTCTTCTGAAATAAATGGATAATATACGTATTTTTTTACCAATCCAAAATAGGGAGCTACTTTCCGCCCACCCTGTATATATATATATATATATATATATATATATATATATACAGGGAACCTGTACAACTAGAGATTTTATGAAATCCCAAAAATGTTCAGGGATTTCATGTAAGGTTTAGTCGTGATATTTTCGTTATTTTTAACGAAAACATCACAGCTTAACCTAACCAATTGTCAAGGGTGTATAGCTGACCTAACCGGGCATTCATTTAACCTAACCGGGTATTCAATTAACCGGACATTCCATAATTTTCCCGTAGGTTTAACAAAAATATCACGACTTAATCTTGCATAAAATCCCTGAATATTTTCGGGATTTCATGAAATCCCTACTTACACAGAATCCCTGTGACATACCTTTCAACATTTCAAATGTTCCGTGCGATAATTCCTCATTTCACGAAGGTCAAGCTTGTCGCCCCCTCCTCTCGAGTTGGCCTGGTGAAGTAGTGAGTTGGTTTCTTGTACTCTCCACCTCACATAGCCAGGTACGCCCGGCTCATCGGGGATTGTTCTGAGCCAGGCGCCTAATCTTCTTTTGAAGATGTCCACCGCAACACCATTCGTGTTCCTTAGGTCTTTGGGCAGCTGATTAAATAGTCTTGCTCCTCTCACAACAAAACTATTTTCTTTGAGGGATAAGGGTGTTCCTTGTCTAGCCTTTGATTTGGGAACACGACACAGTCTTTCTTTTCTACTTTCCACTGTTGTTTGGAGAGTTACAGTGTTCAGAGTAAGATTAGGGACTAATTTCTCCATTATTTTCCAAGTGTAAATAATGGTGTATTGACCAGTGGCGGCTCGTGCCTAAAAATTCTAGGGGGTGCTGTCTCTAAGAATGGGTTGAAATAATTACTGAAATAAAAGGATGAACATTGAGCAATGAATAAAAGTTTCAAAAGTTATTGAAAAAGTTATTCAGTGAGCTCATCCTTATATTGTTCTTGATTATTTCAATTGTAAATAAAAAATTTAGGGGTGCTGCAGTTCCGCAGTGCCTACCGACGAGCCGCCACTGGGTGTATCTCTCTCTTCTCCTTCCCAGTGAATATAGGTTTAATTCGCGTAACCTTTCCCAGTAATTTAGTTCTTGCACCCATTGATCTTGGCTGTGGAGCTTCTCTGAATCCCTTCTAGCTGTCTAATGTCTTCTTTTTTATATGGGCATGTTAGGACCGAGCAGGATTCCAATTTGGGTATGATCAGTGTTTTCAGTAGAGGAATCATTATATTCCTATCCCTTCGTTTAAAGGTTCTCAGTATCTGCCCAGTTATTCTCTTAGCAGTAAACAGAGCAATCTTATTTTGTGTTTCAAATTTCGCATCATCAGTCATTACAACCCCTAAATCTTTTGCTTTAGAATTTCTCTGAATTTCCCGTCCGTACCGTAACAGCTGAAATTTCTCAGTGTTAAACTTCATATTATCTTCCGTCCAAATGTACATTCTGTTCATGTCGGTTTGTAGAGATCCTATATCTTCTGGGTTTCTTATTTTTCTACTGATCTTGGTGTCATCGGCAAACGATGTTACTGTACTGTCTCTGGTAACGTCCTCATCTATGTCAGTTAGCATGATTATGAAGAGTAGTGGAGCTAATACTGTTCCTTGTGGTACTGAGCTGAGGATCTCTGATTCTGATGAAGATACTCCTTGTACTGTAACGACTTGCCGCGGCTCACTAAGGAAATTATATATTCATTTCCCTACTTTTCCTGTTATTCCCATATATTTCAGTTTAAGTATTATGATTCCATGGTCACACTTGTCGAACGCTTTGGCAAAGTCTGTGTATATTACATCATAGTTTTCATATATATATATACAGGGCATCCCAAAAAAATGTATACACACTTTAACAGCTGATAGCTCAATTGATGTTTCTTTCTTTCCAAATTAAACCCATTAGAATTAATAATGGCAGTCAGACTAAGCTTTGAACAAAGGAAATTCATTCTAAAATGCTACTGGAAGTGTGAAAACGCAGTTGAAGTGCAAAGACAGTTTAGGAGGGAGTTTCAAACAGATCCACCAACGCGACTTACCATCACTCGAATTAGAGATAAGTTTGAAGCCGATGGAACTGTTCAGAATGTCCACAAGAAGCGTTCCGGAAGACCACGGACATCGAGAAGCCCCACAAAGCAAGAAAGAGTACTGGAAACGTATCACCAAAGTCCAAGAAAATCTGTGCGGCAAGCGAGTGGTGAGGTAGGAATTTCAGAATCGTCTGTCCAACGCATTTTGAAGCGCTGTCAATGGAAAAGTTACATTCCAAGATTAGTCCATGCTATTAATGAAGATGATCCGGACCGAAGAGTGGAGTATTGCGAGTGGTACTTGGCACGATGTGGATGTGGACTGGACGAAGGGGTTTCGTAGAATACCCTCCGCGTTCACCAGACCTCACACCACTAGACTTTTTTTTATGGGGATACTTAAAAGACAAAGTCTACGCTATAAAACCTGCAACAGTCGCTGAATTGAGAGCAGCCATTGAACGAGAATGCACACAAATACCAAACGAAATGTTTCATGATGTTTGCGATTCCATTGCTTCGCGTTATCAGCAGTGCCTGGACCAGAACGGACGTCAGTTTGAAAACAGGCGTTGACAAAACAATTAAATAATGTCTGTAGATTCTATTACATTTTGAAAATGAAATGTATTTTAATAAACACTGCCTTTATAAGTATTTAAAGTGTGTATACATTTTTTTGGGACGCCCTGTATATATATATATATATATATATATATATATGCGATTCTGAGGCCTTTCTTGTATTCAACAGTACATCTCGTCAGGGTGTACTGGCCTTGAAAAGCCTTGAAATCGCTTTTCATTTTTCTTGTGAGAGTGCATCACTTATTTACTTTACGGGATTTATTATATATATATATATATATATATATATATATATACACACACACACACCAGGTGAGGTGCCCGGCGTTGTCAGGGATAAATTTCACAAACACACAAACAGACAGGCTGACCGACTCTGTGTTGTAAGATATCCCTCAAAAACCCTCACCCCCCTTTATGCAACTTGGGGGGCTAACCCCCTCCCCATTACCCACACCCCTCCCCCATTACCCCCACCCTCCCCCATTACCCCCACCTCTCTCTCTCACTTACCCCCACTCTTCCCCCATTGATATCCCCCCAAATCCCCTCATCCCCCTTTATGCAACTTGGGGCTAACTCCCTCCCCCATTACCCCCACCGCTCCCCATCACCCCACTCCCTCCCCATTACCCCCACCCCTCTCCATTACCCCCACCCATCTCCCCCACTTACCCCCTCCCCCCACCGCTCCCCATTACCCCACCCCTCCAAATTTGGTAGCCCTAGGTCAAACGGTTTGCGCTTGCATAAAGGACAGACAGACAGGCGGAAATAAATATATATATATATATATATATATATATATATATATATATATATACGAGTATGTAACTAAATTAATACCCGTTACGGCAGTACCGTCCAAGCCTGGCGTACTTCACTTATTAGCTTACCTAACTTACTTCTCTACATCCCAAAACAATGCACCAACTAGCCTAACCTACTGTAGGTGTACCTGAATCGACGAGTGATTTCAAAGATGACCGTAAAATTAGGATTTGATTAGTCAGTGACGTGAATTCAGCAGATTTTTCTACTTTCGTATTCTTAACTTTATTTTTTGCCAATTTATAAAAGACGACTCATCCGATTTAAATAAACTACCTCATTTTAAAGACAATATTCATTTAAAGACAATGTTTCATTTAGTTATTTTTGGAATTGTGGTTTTGCTGGCCACATTTTGGGAACAAAGTATATATACAGTATATATACAGTATATAATAATATATATATATATATATATATATATATATATATATATATATATATATATATATATATAAAGGGAGTTATCAAATTATGTTTCATAAATTAGTCTCCCAGAGCACGGTGGTGAGATCGGAGGAGTGGTTTGATGTAAGTACAGAAGTTAAACAAGGTAGTGTTCTGTCACCCATTTTATTTATTACCTACATCAACAGGGTTATGGAACACATAACTGAGGAAATTGAAGAGAAAATAGAAATTTTTGGATATGCCGATGATGTAGCTGTTCGGACTAATACAGAACAATCCCTGGAAAGAATTATGCAGAGGTGGGATGAGAGATTGAGGGAGTATGGACTGAAACTGAATTATGATAAAACTGAATATATGGTGGTAACGAGGGGAGCGAATGAGGATGGAATCTTTGTTGGGGGAAGGGAAATGAAAAAGACGGACACATTTAAATACCTTGGTAGTGTGATCGCAAATGATGCGGGTATGGATGCAGAGGTGAATGAAAGAATTGCTAAATATAGCAGAAATGTTTCCTTCCTGTACCCCTATTGAAAAATCAAAACATCCCTAAAAAGGTAAAGACGCATATATACTCAACAATATTGAAACCAATCTTACTATACGGCGGCGAGACTTCGGCTCTAAACACAAGGACGAGGGGAAAACTGCAAGCAGCTGAAATGAAGGTCCTGAGATTGATAGGAGTAAGTAGATTGGATAAAATAAGGAACACTGAAATAAGAAGGCGATTGGGTGTAACTTCGGTTAATGAGAATATTGAGAGGAACCAACTGAGATGGTACGGACATGTCCAACGAATGCCGATGGAAAGGACAGCAAGAAGAATGCTGGAATGGGCCCCTCAAAACAGAAGACCAGTTGGAAGACCCAAGATCCGATGGATGGATAACATCAAGAGTGCTGTCGAGAAGTGTGGAATCAGTCTCCAACGGGTGAACTTGATGTGTGGAGATCGTGAGGCATGGAGGGGTCTCGTCCGAGGGCTCCCAACTGACAGACCGCTTTAGGTCTACCAGGCCCCTTGTAAGAAGGGTAAAAAATTAGTATACATATTCAGGACGTCCAAGTGAACAAAAAGTTCCTATGAACATAAATCCGCACGCTTCGTTTCCAAGATACTGTAGTAATGTCTAATTAAGAATTAAAATGTTTGTTTATAAGAATTTAATAATGTTTGTTTAATAAAGAATAATAATGTTAATAAGAAATGTAATTAAGTTAAATAATTGTTTGGTTAGTTAGCAACAGCCCGAAATGGGTCTAGGGACGAGAGAGAAATGCCCAAAAACGGGAGTGATCGGACGGCCTTGGGCTTAATGAGGTGTTTTTTATTACGATGTTTTTGTGAATTTAAAATATTATTTCATGTCTCTCTCAGGCTAAAATGTTAACGTTAATTTCCCCCTCGAATTACCCCGTTTATCTAAAAGTGTTTCGGTATAAATAAAACTCAGTAAAGTGTTAATAAAGTGTATAATTAATCCCCCGGTCTTTTGCATTATTCGAAAGTGTAAAATGGCGCCCACGGCCACGTCTACCCGTATTTATAAAGTACAGCGAAGCGAGTGTAAAGGGAATGATGAAAGATAAAGAGAAATTGAATAGAAAGTAAAGTAAATAATGAATTATAAGAGAAGAAATGGGAATCACAACATTATTTGATGGCTACGCGGTGTTCCTTTATATTAATATAAGGGCTTTCCCACGTCGCCTTATATTTCGGTCAAAATTTTTGCTACCCGTATTATATAGTCTTTATAGCATTAATAAAAATTTTGTTTCGATTATTTAAATAGTAAGCTGCATTGTGTACCCCATTTGCAAGCAAATTTCGATTCCCATTAACAATTCATTGTAACTGTATTTCAAAGTGGCGCCTCACTTTCGAACTCCTCCAAGCGTTCCTTCCAAATTTTGCGGTCAAAAATTTTTTTTTTTTTCTCTCTCTCTTCTCGTTGGAGTCTCGACTGTTTGAAACCATTTCGACTCACATTTTTATTTTCATTGAGTCGGACTCTGTGGCGACTCAGTTTGAGTGACATTTAATTCGAGAGTCGTTTTTCTTTTTTCTTCTCGTTGATCCCTTCCTCAGTCCGTTTTCTTTGGATTTCGTTTCGTTCGGTCAGAGAGGAAGACATTTTAAAAGTTGCCGCCCGATGCTTTTTTTTCTTTCCTCTTCACCTTTCATTACTCTCAAATACAGCCTACCTATTTTGTGTTTAAAAATTGCTTTGTGTTTGTTTTCGGCATTAGAAAGAATTGTGTTAGTAATAATGATAATCAGTAAGTAAAATTCACACTTATATGACAGTGAATTTTTAGTCGTCATGAAAATTAAATATGCAATTAAATATGGTTTCAGAGGTTGTGCGTAAATTGTAACGCATTTCTAGGTAATAATAATATATACTATATATATATTATATATATATATATATATATATATATATATATATATATATAGTAGAGCATTGTAAGAGATTCAATAAGTGAGTAACAAAATTTTCCAGTATCTAGTGGAGTTTTTAAGGTTATTCTTCGATAGATGTATATCGTTTTAGGTTTGCAGCGACACGGCTTATTTTTATTAAAACAACTGAATCGTTTTGGGTTTACAGATAATTTTAAGTACGCTTTCTCGCTTTCTAGTTTAAGGTAGATCATTGTATTTTTTGGTTTAAAGTCGAAAAATAATCGTTAAAGACACTAATTTATACTGGGTTCATTCGGACTGTTTAAGTTTATTATGCTTGCTGTATATAAATTGTGTGAGACTTCAAAGTAAGCTGAATTTGTTATAAAAAAAAATAAAAATTTGTTTAATTTAAATACAGGAATTGTTTTCGTAAATTCTTTGGATAAATTAATTTATGTTTTTTAATTTTTTTTTTGTATATTCATTAATTTTTATAGTTTTATAGGTGGGCTGATTGTTGTTGTCTATTTTTTTCTTTCTTTCATTTTCAGAACAGTTCCGAGTGATATTTTGTATGGTTAGGCTGTTTAATTTTTTTTTATTCTGAAATTAGATTTTATTGTGTTAAGGAGTGTTTTTTTTTAACATTTTATTTTGGGTATTAAAAATGAAATTTTTTTTACGTCCGCGCGTTTGCATAGAAAATATTACAAAATTATGTCCGGATGTACTGCAGTTTGATTCGGTTAGGTATATTTTTATAGAGGCTCGCTTACAAACAAAGCGAACACACTTCATTCTGCAATGATTGGTTTTAATTTTTGTTTACGTAGTAGGTAGCGCTGTAGTTTTGGGTTCATAATATCTGTTCATATTTAGAATAAAGATGTAAATTTGTAGTTTCACTTGGAAACGATAAATTACTGGAATTTTTGCGATTTGCAAACCATACTGAGTTTTGTGTTTAAGGAGAGAGTTGTCTCTCAGATATAATTTGTGAATTACGAGTTTTCTTCCTATGAAACTTAGCGTTGCAGGTTGGAATTAAAGTTTTAAATTAATTTTCGGTATTAATAGTTAAAAAAAATTTATTGAATGACTGTTTTGGAAAATTGTGTTATTTTTTAAACTTCATTTGGGTTTACTCGTGCAATTGAAACTTTAGTTTGAATGTTAACCGGAGATGGAGCCTTTTAGTTTGCCAATAGCGCTGTGGTAATCTATGTGTGCCCCCCCCCCCCGCCCAAAGTGTAAGAGGGTTCATGATTTTCGAGAATTGATGACATGAAGTTTCTGGGTTTCATTTTTGTCTTTTGTATTTAAATGTATTGATGTGATTTCTGAAGGTAGTTTGGATAATAATATTTTTAAATTATAATAACGGTTACTATGTAGGGGCGCTTTTATATTTCTACTGTGCAGTATTGTTTCGTTGCGTTTGATGATTTTTTATTATCTTCTCCGATGTAACTGCCATAAGTAATCTTATTGGTAGCTAGACGTGATTAAATTTTTTACGAAATTTTGAGAGATGTCACATTTTTCTGTAAAGTTGGCGAGAGCAAATTATATTTATTATTTCGAAGTAAAGTGTCGAGAAAATTTGGTAAATTAAATATGAAAAAGTGATAATCAGTAGCAGTACAAACTTTGATATTTTTTTTGTCAAAATTTCGAGAGGTTCGATTTGGTAGCAATTAAATTGGATCCGAATTCCATCCATTGAGTTTAGTTGACCCGATTTAGGTGATCAATCACCGATGAGAAGAGAGAGAAGAGATGAGAGAAGAGAAGAGACGAGAAGAGATGAGAGAAGAGAAGAGACGAGAAGAGACGAGAAGTGAGAAGAGTGAGAGAAAAGAAATCGAATGCGCAGGGACATGACGCAGGACAGTTTCGGTCGAAGATGATCTACTGGTAATTTTAGGGCAGTCGCTGGTCACATTGCTCGATACTTCGCTAAATATGTGTTTTAGCACTCAGTAGGCAAACCACGAGAGTTTGACCGAGTGTCTAATCTAAGGCTTTATTGTCCATACAGACATACAGTAGGTTCGTTGTGAAACCGACTACGGTGAAGTGATCGATTGACTATTGCCAGTAAGAGTGTCTTTCAGCTGGACATAGGAAGAGCAGCGTTCACCGACAAAAGTCGAGATGAGAGAGGCGAGTTTCTTCGTTGACTTCTAGAATTGCAAATTCAGTCCAATTCCGGTGCGTGGTTCCACTTTCAGTATATTTCCACCCCAGATCCTCTTAGAATTGGACGTCTCTCTTGTTTTTTTTTCGCCATTTGGAGAGAGAGCGGAACCAACCTCAAGCGTGCTGACCTGTTGCATGGTGATGCAACCCCTTGCATTCTAGCGAAGTGAGCAGGAGAGCTGCGTTTGAAAATTGATGAAGTCCGTTGTTAACTGCGGACTGTGATCTAAACAACGTCCAGCTATTAATGTGCTGATTATTATGTAATGAAATTATAAGTGAAAGGGTGCGATTATTGCCCATATTTGTTTTGCATTTCGTGAAATAGTATGTGCTCTCTGGTCAATATTTTATATAAACGTTTTCTTTCTATGTTGCCCTGATAGTAACTATGTAACTATAAATAATTGTTTCGAATGTAAAGGGTTCTTTGATGAGGAATCGCTGGAATAGATTGTGAACTTGAAATTTGTGTAACTAGCGTTCAGAAAATTATCCGTTATTTTTCACGTAACAGATGCGTTACAGATTGTAAATTGATTACACTGCCCAACACCAATTTTGCTGATTTAATTCTAACACCTGTTTTTAGGTAACTTTGGTGTGCTAATTTCAAAAATCACCTTAGTTTTTGCCTATCACGTCAGGTTTTCGAGCAATCAAATACGGATTTTTTGGAGATATCGCATTTTGGCAGGGTTATGCCCAATTTTTTTTCTTTTCAAAAATAAGTTTTTACATACTCAGAATCAGCATGGAAAAGTAAACAATTGTGCAGGGAGTGAACTTTAATATACAATGGTAATATTGACACAAAGTGATTAAAAGTGTTTAAATAAGCAAAAAATGAATCCATATTAAAGCAAGCACGGGACCAGTTTTCTTAACATTGTCTTTTTCTTGTTTTCTTACTTTTCAGTGCTGATAAATTTTCTCTTATAGGACTTCCTAGAATGAGAGATGTCAAGACAATCTCTTTGCAGGCTCCAGCAGTAGTCAGCCATCATATGGGTATCCCATCTTCCTTGGTATCGTTCTTCCATCACTTTGATATCTTGGTGGAACCTTTCACCTTGCTCTTCACTAACATCACCAAGATTTTCTGGAAATTTATCCAGATGACTGTTGAGATAGTGAACTTTAATGCTCATGTTGCAACCCAACTGCTGAAAGTTTACAAGTAAATCCTTTAGAAGATCTTTATAATTTTCAGACTTTTTGTTTCCTAGGAAGTTCTTAACTACTGCCACAAAAGCATTCCAAGCTCTTGCCTCCGTTTCGGTTATTGAGTTACTAAACTGCGGATCTTTCATCAGTTTTCTTATCTGTGGACCATCGAATATACCAGCTTTAAGCTTCTCATCACTAAGACCTGGAAAGGCTGCACATATGTAATTAAAGCAATCACCTTCTTTATTCAAAGCTTTTACAAACTGCTTCATAAGCCCAAGTTTGATGTGGAGTGGTGGAAAAATGATCTTTTCTCGATCCACCAATGGCTCGTTTACAATATTTGTATCTCCTACATTTAAATTTTGCCTTAGTGTCCACTTTTCCTTTATCCAATGTTCAGCTTTGGCGCGACTATCCCATAAGCACAAGAAACAGGGATACTTTGTGAGCCACTTTGTTGGCCAAGAAGAAAGTTGACCATTTTCAGGTCAACACAAATCACCCATTTATGAACATCATATTTTAGCATCTCCAGCACTATTTTTATGTTTTCATATTCTTATTTTAGATGCACTGAATGACCAATAGGAATCGCGCCATATTCATTCCCATTGTGAAGCAAGACACACTTTAAACTTCTTTTTGAACTGTCTGTAAACAATCTCCACTCATTGGGGCTATAGTGGGTTACACCCATTGCATTCAAAAGTCCTTCTACATTATGGCAGTAAACCAAATCCTTCTCTGCACCAAAATATTGCAACAATTCTCTTTCCCTATTGCGATAAGATGTTATTTTTGTCCCAGGATGAAGTAGATTTTTCTCGTGCAATCTTGAAGCTAATAATTCTGATGACTCTTTTGAAAGGCTGAGATCACGAATTAAATCATTCAACTCAAGTTGATTAAATCGATGAGGTGTCGTTGATGAAGAAGGCTGTTCAAAATCATCAGTGATATCACGTTCGATCTCATCAGGTAATTCCATATCTTCATCATCTTCTGTGAGTGTTGGAAGGTCCGTGAAAATTGGAACAGGAATTTCATCTGAGTGAGAAACTAGTCTGATTGCTGAATCTAGGTTAGGATACTTTAGATGGTGTTTATTCTTTGCGTTGAAGCCAGAAGTCTTCACAAGGCAAAAGTAGCAATCATCTGAATGATTTTTGGAATCTCGCCATACCATAGGAATGCCAAACTTCAAACCTTTTCTATTTCCATTTGTCCATTGTCGTAAATGTTCCACACAAGTTTTGCAAACAGTGTGAGGAGCCCACGACTTATCCTGATCTCCAAGTTTAACTTTAAAATAGGCCAGGTATGCATTTTTTACGAAATCAGTAATGTTCATCCTCTGCTTTAGTAACGTAAAGCATCGACAAATGTAGCAGAAAACATCTGGGCTGTTTGGACACTTTCTTCGAACAGCAGACCTGATGATGATGATGATGAGCTGCAACGCACCCTTCACTCACCACTGATCGCAAATAACTGCCGCAGTATTGGATCACTGAATGCTGCCCACATGTAACTCTGTGCCGCTCCCAATCATGTGGCGAGCAGGCGATGACGTCACACACTTTGCAGCTGTATCCAACCAGGACAGACTGACGTCACTAGCGGAACCGGCTGCTCTCACTCCGCAAATGGGAAATCTCTCTCAGATCATGACGTCACGCTCACACCTGGGGAAATCACAGATACCCAAGATTGTAATATGTTGTACATGACCTTTAGATTTAATGCACAGATCTGCGTATTCCACAGATAAAATTTTAACAGCAAAACAGCTGTTAACAGGTCTCAAAAATCATCAATTTTGATAAGCGCCCTTCATGGATCACCCAAAATAGGCATATTGCATTGCACGAAAACCTGATGTGATGGACAAAATCTAAGGTGATTTTTGAAATCAGCACATCAATACAGGGCGTCCCAAAAAAATGTATACACACTTTAACAGCTGATAGCTCAATTGATGTTTCTTTCTTTCCAAATTAAACCCATTAGAATTAATAATGGCAGTCAGACTAAGCTTTGAACAAAGGAAATTCATTCTAAAATGCTACTGGAAGTGTGAAAACGCAGTTGAAGTGCAAAGACAGTTTAGGAGGGAGTTTCAAACAGATCCACCAACGCGACTTACCATCACTCGAATTAGAGATAAGTTTGAAGCCGATGGAACTGTTCAGAATGTCCACAAGAAGCGTTCCGGAAGACCATGGACATCGACAAGCCCCACAAAGCAAGAAAGAGTACTGGAAACGTATCACCAAAGTCCAAGAAAATCTGTGCGGCAAGCGAGTGGTGAGGTAGGAATTTCAGAATCGTCTGTCCAACGCATTTTGAAGCGCTGTCAATGGAAAAGTTACATTCCAAGATTAGTCCATGCTATTAATGAAGATGATCCGGACCGAAGAGTGGAGTATTGCGAGTGGTACTTGGCACGATGTGGATGTGGATTGGACGAAGGGGTTTCGTAGAATACCCTCCGCGTTCACCAGACCTCACACCACTAGACTTTTTTTTATGGGGATACTTAAAAGACAAAGTCTACGCTATAAAACCTGCAACAGTCGCTGAATTGAGAGCAGCCATTGAACGAGAATGCACACAAATACCAAACGAAATGTTTCGTGATGTTTGCGATTCCATTGCTTCGCGTTATCAGCAGTGCCTGGACCAGAACGGACGTCAGTTTGAAAACAGGCGTTGACAAAACAATTAAATAATGTCTGTAGATTCTATTACATTTTGAAAATGAAATGTATTTTAATAAACACTGCCTTTATAATTATTTAAAGTGTGTATACATTTTTTTGGGACGCCCTGTATTATCCAGAAACAGGTCTTAGAATTACAGTAAATCCGCAGCAAAAATTTTTTTTTTTGTTGGGCAGTGTTATTAGTGTGAAATGTTTGTTTTATGCAAATGCTGCGAAAATTAGTTTTGTTTTTTCGATTTTTATAAAACGATACAAAATATCTTGTGTAGAATTTGTCATTCTAATGATTTCTTCTCTATTCAACTTTGAACTTGTTAAAGAAAAAAACTGAAAATAAATTATTTTGTTGAATAAATAAATAAATTTGTTAAACGATATTAATAAGTTTTCCTAGTGTAAAACTTATTTTCAAGGGGGTGATCTAAAAGTGTTTCGATATAAATAAAAGTCAGTAAAGTGTTAATAAAGTGTATAATTAATCCCCGGTCTTTTGCATTATTCGAAATTGTAAAATGGTGCCCACGGGTACGTCTACCCGTATTTATAAAGTACAGCGAAGCGAGTGTAAAGGGAATGATGAAAGATAAAGAGAAAATGAATAAAGAAAGAGCAAAATAGATATAAAAACGAAAATAAGAAGATTTAAAGTTAACCACGATAATACATTGCTTTTTTGCCGAGGGCGATGCTATTCTCTGTACACCTATTGTATACTTTCTAGATATATCGATAAAATTATTAATTATTATTATTATTATCTTTAGTATTATGACGGGAATTTTATCTCGATTCGATTATAACAAGCACGAGCCATTTCATTTCCGACGCATTACATATGAGAAAAGAGAGAAGCAAATACTCTTCATAACTTGGAGAAAAAATAAAATAATAATAATAATAATAATAATAATAATAATAATCATTTTAGTGTTCTCTTATACATCTAGAAAACATACAGTAAGTGTATAGCGAATAGCATCGTCCTCAGCAAAAAAGTAATGTATCTCGGAAACGAAGTGATTGCGGATTTATGTTCACAGGAACTTTTTGTTCACTTTGACGTCCAGAATAATGAATATGTATAATAATTTATGAAACAAAATTTGATAGCACCCTGTATATATCTATATAGGGGCCTATATATTATATAACTGCGCCTCGGTGGTGTAGTGGTTAGCGTAGCTGACTACGAATCCATCAGCCCAGGGATCGAGACCCGGTGACGGCAGCCGGCGCGCAGCAAAACCCAGTTGTTCAATAATGTTCATCCTTCCACAAAATAAAGAAAGTAGTTGGTAGATAAATGGGTACCCTGGGTGGCCAAGTGGTTAAGACGCTGGGCTGCTGGTGGGGCGTGGTTCGGATTCCACGTTAAATTGTAGGTCTAAGATGGAGTGAAAAGCTTGACCTTCGTCAGAATGAACAATTCTGGCGGAAGCTAACCAAAGGTTAACCAGAGGTGTATATATATATATATATATATATATATATATATATATATATATATATATATATATATATACATATACACTGTATATGCGCCTCGGTGATGCAGTGGTTAACGTAACTGACTACGAATCCACCGGCTCCGGGATCGAGACCCGGTAACGGCAGACGGCGCGCAGCAAAACCCAGCTGTTCATCTTTCCACACAATAAAAAAAAATGGTTGGTAGATAAATGGGAGTAGTATGACTGCAAAAATGAAAAGAGTGCAAATCAATTGCAATGTTGATCAATTGTTGCAAATGGGGAGAGGATTGGCAAGCGGGGATTGGCACCCATGGAGGAAGGGGGTATGCAAGCAAGGGGGAGGGTATTTAGCCCCCAAGCTGCATGAAGTGGGAGAGGGGATTGGTCCGGGAGAGTGACCTCCCCCCAAAAGGGGTTCCCTAACCTGACCTATATTGGGTTTGACATCAGACCCGAATGAGCAAGAACTCAATATCACATATTTTGTTAAGGATAACTCAAACAAAAATAGCTAAAAGACATTTGACATGGAATTATAAGGAAATAAACTAGAAAAAATAAAACGGATATTGTACCAAAAGTAGGACAGAGCAAAATAGTTGTACCCAATCTAGAACAGACTATTAATCATTTGAGGAGCCAGTACAATAAATCTGATTGACATATCACAAATAACACAGTAGCTAACATCGAAATGATAATGGGGGTATATTATATTAATCTTATTCATAGGGGCATAGTGAAGATAGGTACTGGTTTAGCTTACCAGACACCCTCAGTAGGGTGGATCGATTTTACATTTTTTTCGATTTCCATATTCTAATAGAGACAAAAACTTGCGCATGCATGAGAAAATAAATAGCCTCTGCAAAATCTTAGCTTAATAGGTAATCATCTTCTGCCCCCGGCAGAGCGATAAAAATCATATTTTAGTAGTCAAAAACGTATTTTTCTTATAATTTTTAAAATATTTCAATATGCATCAAAATTATTCCTAGTAACTATAAAGTCGATGAAAAAGACCTCATATGATCGTTTTTCCAAGCGCGTTGTCCTACGTTAATATCTTTTGCCCCCGGCAACAACGTCAAATGTTGAAAAAATAGGTAATTTATATACATATTTTCAGATCGGCTCTTTGTCTTAAATAATGCATTTATATATTTCCCATAGCATTTATATCGTTGCTTAGGCATGAAATAACACACACGCAAAATTTTATGACTCTAGAGTAATATCTTCTGTCCCCGAGAAAAGTCTAAATGTGGATTATAATTACGTTAATGCGATGTTATAAGTACGATAAGTACTAAGTACAGCTCCTCGCTTGCTAATTTTATAAAATTAGCAACCCAGAACTCACCACGAGGAGGTGGCTGTACGTCGAGTTCCACGCTATCCAGCCCCAACCACCCTTCCTTTCTTAGAATCAAATCGTGGAATTTTTGTTCGGGAGTGAAGACGGGAGCGGATGAATCCATCCCTCTCTTCTATTCCACTTACACTGGCAGAGGCTTCGGTTACTAATTTGATGAGTCTCTCGACCGCTTGAGTATGACAAGGGAATAGTGGGATCAGTCCATCAGGCTGGTCTCCCGTCTCAACAAACTCTTTTATTCGGGTATCAGGTATTGTTTTTGTAACGGGGGGTTGGTCACCTCAGCCGTTTGCCAGTTGATCATTTCGTAATAGTTTTGACTATCGTAGAGCAGCTCAGGCATGGCGAAGGCTCGAATTTCCCCCGCTGGTGATTGTTTTGATCGTGCTTTTAATATTCTTCTCCATCCCAATTCTCTTATGTGTTGCTCATCGGCATGTAGCATGGAGATCAAAATATTTTCTGGGTGAGCAAAGAAAGAATTTCTCCGGAGGACTTGTTGGCGATTGTCTTAGATCTTTGAGGCATGGTCTGAGAGAGACGCATCATTTCGAAAAAATGTTTTGCGCCCTCAGTGAAACTGGAGTTTTTCTTTATCTTAAACCAAATTGGTGCGTAAACTGTCATAATGAATCGCACAATTTCGTTGAAGGTGCTGGAGGGTTCACTGGTTGAAACATAGAGGCGCAGAAATCTATTTGCTGTTGTCAGCCACCTGGAATGCGCCATCTTACCTGGATTTCGAGCCGCGAGAGCTGAAGAGCAGCTACCGCTCGACACTGCTCTGTAGATGCCTACAAATAATTTTTGGTCAGTGCTCAACTCGGCATCATCTATGTCAATGTCGGGAGATGGAATGGCATCGAATTCTGTAATTGGAAGTTTTTCGCAGTCGTTCAGTTGTTTTCCAACTGGTCCAGTAAAGCCCATTGGCCCAGTTGTTTTGCCGTCCAAGTCTTGAATGAGGTGTCGCAGTGATAATTCATTACCGTGTAATAGGCATATGATCCACTGAACTGGCCTTTGTAGTTTCATTTCAATCATACGAATGGCTCCACCCTTTCGACTGGCGCGTCAGTGGCAGCTGCTGCTGGCAGCACTCACCAGAGATGACCTTTAAACCCTAGCCTAGAGTCATAAAATTTTGCTTGTGTGTTATTTCATGCCTAAGCAACGATATAAATGCTATGGGAAATATATAAATGCATTATTTAAGACAAAGAGCCGATCTGAAAATATGTATATAAATTACCTATTTTTTCAACATTTGACGTTGTTGCCGGGGGCAAAAGATATTAACGTAGGACAACGCGCTTGGAAAAACGATCATATGAGGTCCTTTTCATCGACTTTATAGTTATTAGGAATAATTTTGATGCATATTGAAATATTTTAAAAATTATAAGAAAAATACGTTTTTGACTACTAAAATATGATTTTCATCGCTCTGCCGGGGGCAGAAGATGATTACCTATTAAGCTACGATTTTGCAGAGGCTATTTTCTCATGGATGCGCAAGTTTTTGTCTCTATTAGAATATGGAAATCGAAAACAATGTAAAATCGATCCACCCTAACCCTCAGGGATAGATAGCCCTTTGGTTGACCTATTCTTCAGCTTTACTGATTAATCAGAATTTGTAAACAACCAAATTGTGCCCTGTCTCTTACTGATTGTCTTCACTCCCTCTCTCTTTATCGCATTGTTAAATCACTCTTTACTATCGCCGTTATAACAGACACTACATCCTCCATCTATTCTAATGGTCAGCTCTGGAACATTATTCCTCAATCCATCTTTAGCTTCACATGTACAGAATCTGAAGTTCTTATAATCATGTTTGAATTGGATGTTGTTTTATGTTTAAGTCATCACAAAAGAAGCTCGTGGTAATTTGATTCAGATACTTAAATTATTGTACATGCTTCACATTACATTTCAAAAATAATACTTTCTGCCTTAATAAATAGAATACTTGTCTACAACCCAGATCAAATATTAACCTTTTTTATTCTGAACTGAAATATATATACACACATACACACTATATGTAGTATATGTATATATATATATATATATATATATATACAGGGTCCGCAAAAAAAAAGGAGCATGACGAAAATTGCTCTCACGCCCGCATTTTTTGCCGGACCCTTAAATGTTATATATCTAGCTAAAGATAAAAGAGCCCAGAGTTGTATAAAACAAATTTCATCAAAATCGGTCATAAAATAAAGATTTTATGGCCACAAACGTGCAATGACTAAAAAAAGTGAATTTCCGCGTAAAAATTTAATGTTTTTCTCATTTTAAATTATTTTTTTCAGATGCCTAAATAATTTTAATCAATAAAAATGATAATATGCCCTTTTCTAAAGAAGATAAAATATTAATAAAACATTATAGACTTGATAAAAATTATGGCGCAATAAAATTATTACAAGAGTTTCCGAATAAACCATGGTCGAAAGGAGGTTTGGACAAGCTGTTAAGAAAAATCGACGAAACTGAAAGTACTGAAAGGAAACAAGGAAGCGGGAGGCCAAGATCAGTTCGAACCGAAGAAAACATCAGAGATGTGGAACTAAGAATTTGTAGTCAAGAAGGCAGACCAGGGACTCACGTGACACCGTCCAGAATTGCTAATGAGTTGAGCATATCCGAAAGTAGCGTCAGAAACATTATTAAAAACGACCTTGAACTAAAACCTTATAAACGGATACACGGGCAGAAATTAACTGAAATTAACGAACAGAAAAGAGTTGTTTGTTCTGAACGCATGTTAAGAAATATCACTCCCGAAAAAGTAGACCTCGGCTTTTTTACTGACGAAAAGAAGTTTACGGTAGAACCACCGCGAAATTCCCAAAATGACAGTGTGTATTCAAGAGTTAATCGTAAAAATGAAATACCAGATGATAGACTTTATGCTACCCATAATCATTTTTCTGCCAGCGTAATGGTATGGGTCGGTGTGTCTAAACTAGGCAAGACATCTGTTTTTTTCGTAGAGCCAAACATCAAAGTAGACGCCCGCTATTACACTGAAACTTTGTTGGAACAAATGCTGCCCAAAATGAGACGATTGGCAAATAATGGTTACTTCTTATTCCAACAGGATGGCGCTCGGGCGCATACCGCTAAGTCAACTATTGAATTTTTAGAAAATAATGTTCCTGAATTGCTTTACCCAAACGATTGGCCCCCTAATAGTCCAGATTTGAATCCCGTAGACTACGGAATATGGGAAATGTTGGCTGAGAAAGTGTACAAGCATAAGAGCCGAAATGTCGAACATTTGAAAGAAGTTATCGTACAAAAATGGGAAGAAATTACCCACGATCAAGTAGATAAAGCTATAGATCAATTTAGGCCCCGATTACGAAGGGTTGTAGAGGTTTCTGGCAAACATATCGAACAATTTTTTTAGTCTTATAATTTCGTTTTCTTTGGAAATTGTAAAATTATATGACATGTTGTAGTAAAACTTTTATATTTTCTTTAATTTTTGACGTATTGACATGAAATTTGGTACTAACTTAGTTTATTTGTTGCTTATTTGCCTAAAATAAGTTATTTGTCATTATGTGTAAAAATAAATGTACAGTAAACATTTTCGTCATGCTTTTTTTTTTGCGGACCCTGTATATATATATATATATATATATATATATACACACACTATATATAGTATAAGTAATGTATATATATATATATATATATATATATATATATATATATATATATATATATATAGTATATACCCTCAGGGATGATTTATGTAAGAGTCTAAAAGACCTGTTGTACAGCAAATTTAGGGTTATGTCAGAACCTTTTTTATAATTCATACGAAAGCGAGTGTCTTTAGCTTCACTTGTACAGAGCCGGAAGTTACTTATAGTCATATTCAGCTTAGCGCAAAGGCTTCGAGATTGTTTTCTTTTAGCCGAGTCATTACTCAAGAAGCTGGTGATAGTTTGACCCAAATACTTAAACTCTTGTACTTCTTCATTTACTTCACCTCTCATTTTTTTTGTAACATTAAAATGACTATCATGTTTCTGCGAATACACTTCGCAGACTTTTAGTAGCCGATCCAGTCCTCTAACCCTTATCCGCCGGGATAAGGAAATCCCACCCCCCACATGAAAGACAAAAATATATATATATTTTGCATTTCTTACCTTTATATTTATAATATATTGCAGACTTATGGAATGCGTAAATATGATGTACCGTAATATTGGGCTTTGACACAGATTACTCACCCATTAAAATCCTTCCTTGACCATATGTGCGGGTGGGAAAGTGGAGTGAAGGGGAAGGGGTTTAGCAGCTGTTCTGACTCTTGCGCTGCGTCACACAATTCCCAAATCGTTAGTTTTTGTTTTTTTTCATTTTGATGCATAACTACTTGGAAACTCTTATGTCTTTTCTGGAAACACTAGGCAACTATTCTTACCTTCTGACTCCCATGGAAGCGAGAAACAAGAAATGAAACAGTGCGCATCAAGATTTCAAAGCGGAGGGATGCGCGCTTGCCTCATATGAGGCTTCCCGTCGTCCGCCAATCTGGCTCATTTGAGTCACCCCGGTGGATAAGGATTAACAAAGGGACTTATTAACACCATATAATAGGCATAAACTAAGTTATTTATCCTTGTTATCAATACAATATCCCACTGTGGCATCATTAACTGATGGACATAGTTGCCACGTGTGCCTAGCAAAAAATGACGAGGGCATCTTGCAAATGATTTGTTGAAGTTTCAGTTATAAATATGTGTGGAAAACCTCAATACATAGGTAAACCCTTTATATTAAAATCTAGTTTTAATACTTCGAACTTTCATGTTAGTATACTCATGTTCTCATCTTGGCAGAGCATTGTATCTATATATATACACTGTATATAGATAGCGAAGCATTTCATAATTATTTATTGCTGGATAGAAAGCTCCAAACTGCTACGTTTTTAAGTGTGTCTGTGACAGTACACTGTATTAGGAATCAAATCCTCAAGGCAGTGTTTAATTCGAGAAAAGCACTGAGAAATTTTTACTTTAATCAGTGAATAGTAAGATTTAATATGATCCAAAAACTGATTTTAAAATTACATTAAAAATATTGCAATAATGTTGAAGAGATATGCGCAAAATATCTAAGTTATGCCATAAATTCCATTTTTTATAAATATGCACAGAAAATGTCACTTGCTGGGTATGCCCTACTAAAACTTAAAATCTAGTTTTAATATAAAATTATATTAATATTTTTTATATTATAGTTTAAAGTTAAATTTGTATATTATGGTGAAAATTTGTTTTAAATAATTCGCTGTTTGGAATAAATGCATGTAAAGAATGTTGCTTGAAATATAGAAATCAATTGGTATACAATTAAATAAATAGTGGAATCTGGCATCTATTCTTGTGGATTGCATCGGTTAAATATATATAAACTTTGGTTAACCTTTGGTTAGCTTCCGCCCGAATTGTTCATTCTGACGAAGGTCAAGCTTTTCACTCCATCTTAGACCTACAGTTTAACGTGGAATCCGAACCACGCCCCATCAGCAATCCAGCGTCTTAACCACTAGGCCACCTAGGGTACCCATTTATCTACCAACCACTTGTTTTATTGTGTGGAAGGATGAACAGCTGGGTTTTGCTGCGCGCCGGCTGCCGTCACCGGGTCTCGAACCCGGGGCCGATGGATTCGTAGTCAGCGACGCTAACCACTACACCACCGAGGCGCATATATATATATATATATATATATATATATGTGTGTGTGTGTGTATATATATATATATATATATACACACACACACGGCCTTCTAAACATTACTGTGAAAAATAAGATATTTTAATGATATGTGCTGGTTTAAATTATTATTTTATGATATAATTAAATTTGTATATTAATATGAAAATTTGTCTTAAATAACACGCTGTTTGGATAATTCCCTAATTGTAAAAGACGAGAAATGAAATAGTTAGCTCCAATTTAAATTCTATTTTGTTTAAAAATTATATTAATGTTTTTTATGTTATAGTTCAAAGATAAATTTGTATATTAATGTGAAAATTTGTTTTTGTATTAAATTTGGTTTATCATGTTCGATTTCTTGCTTAAAAGAGCGCCTATCCAACATCACATTGGCGTCGTGGTGGTTTTCTGCTACGAGAATAGGATAAACTATTGGCGTCGCCTTTTCAGAGATCTTGTCGGTCTACCTTGGCCCCATAAATGTATTTTTTATGCTTAATAGCTTTGTCTATTAATTGGGTCGTTTTTAGAGACCTTGTCGGTCTATTAATGGTGGTGCTGTGCTGATGGTTGATTGCGAGGTAGTCTAAGGGTGTATTTTAGGGGTTGTGCGGGTTATTCTAAGGAATGTGTATATATATTTTGCTATTGGGATAGAACAATTCTTCTTATATGCATCTGTTTATATACGAAGTGTGTGTATATATATGTGTGTGTGTGTGTGGTGTGTGTGCTTTTAATTCAATATTTTTTCCTTTGTTGGGCGAGCATGAGCATCTATTCTCTCTCTCCATTAATATATGTATATATATGATGAATAAAATCACTAAGGAAAGGAAACACAGTGATGCTCAAGCGCTTTCGTCTAATGACATCCTCAGGAACACTGAAGTAAATAAAGAGTTCAAGATTATATATAGGTTACAAAAAAAAATAAAATATATATATATTATATAATATATATATATATACACACATTTAACTGCAATGACCACGCAGTATATTAAGGTATAGAAACGACGTAAAAGTATAGAGGAGTGTTCTGCACACGAGGAAGAGAAATAACGAACAAATGAAAAATGAGGTGACCGCCCGGGAATCGAACCCAGGATCTTCCGATTGCCGGTCAGATATGCTACCACTACACCACGGACCTCGATCAGTCAGAAGTCGCAATTCTCCTACATAGGGCAGAAACCAATGCCTTGAGAGGGCACCCTCGCAAATCGTGAATATGTACATTTAACTGCAATGACCACGCAGTATATTAATGTATAGAAACGACGTAAGTATAGAGGAGTGTAGAGGAGTGTAGAGGAGTGAACAAAACTGAAGCATTATTCCAATCAATACAATGAGATAACTCTGACAAATGGACAAAAAGGACACTGGACGACTGTCCCGTTCTAACGGAATATTGATGCTGTTTTACACGCGTGTGCAAATTCTTTCCCGTCTGACCAATGTAAAAGGAATCACATTGTTTACAACCAATTTTATAGATAATGCCTGAATTATTGGTAGGGCTATTTTTTACTATGATATTTTTCACAATATTGTTATATGAAAATACTTCATTAAAATCCAAAAGTTTAAGTACATAAGCAATGCCTAAAAAGCCCGGAAAAAGTGGAAGTACTAAAATATTCTTTGACAAAGTGCGAGTGTTATTATTCACGCGATAGAAGGTTCGTTTTGCCTTGTTAAGACAAGATTCCATAAACGCAGGTGGGTAGCACAGATCACTTGCAATACCGTTGATTTTTTCCAATTCGGCATCGATGTATTCCGGACTGGCGATCCTAAGAGCGCGGAGAAACATTGAAGAAAATATGGCTTTCTTAATGGGGGTGTCATGTCCAGAGTAAAAGTGTACGTAGGACAAATTATTTGTTTTTTTCCGATAGATCCTAAACTTAAAACATGGGCTTTCCTTATGTACACGCACATCCAAAAACGAGATTGAGTTGTCTTGTTCCACTTCTAAAGTAAACTTAATGGAGCGGACTTGATCACAATTTTTATTTCTATATTTATTATATATATATATATATATATTTTTTTTTGTAACCTATATCTAGTCTTGAACTCTTTATTTACTTCAGTGTTCCTGAGGATGTCATTAGACGAAAGCGCTTGAGCACCACTCTGTGTTTCCTCTCCGTGGTTTTATTCATAAATATTTTTCACGTGTTACTTTCGTGAAATAATTTTCATATATATATATATATATATATATATATATATATATATATACACACAAATATACAAGCTCCTTTCTTAACAAGCATTTACGCCTTCTAAGCCAGATTAAGCCAACTGGCTGATTAAGACTTCTAAGCCAACTGAGGTTGTCAAGAACTTTTGTATGCGACGACATATGCCTGCGAAAAGTTCTTCTCTCCTCTCTCTCTCTCTCTCTTAGGCTACCTTCCTATGTCAGGTTAGGGAACCCCCTTTTTTGGGGAGGTCATTCTCCCGTACCAACCCCCTCTCCCACTTCACGCAGCTTGGGGGCTAAACACCCTCCCCTTGCTTGCATACCCCCTCCCACATGGATGCCAATCCCCCTCCCCGTTTGCAACAATTGACCAACAGGGCATTGCAATTTGCACTCTACCATTTTGCGGTCATACTACTAATGAGTATCCTGGGTAGCCTCGTGGTTAAGACGCTGGGCTGCTGGTCGGGCGTGCTTCGGATTCCACCTTAAAGTGTAGGTGTTAGGTGGAGTGACAAGTTTGACCTTCGTCAGAATAAACATTTCGGGCGGAAGTAAAACCAAGGTAAACCAAGGTTAACCAAGGTTTTATATATATATATATATATATATATATATATATATAATATATATATATATATATATATATACACACGAGTGTGTATATATATTTGTTAAATAAAATGAGAGTGCTAAAGTAAAAACAGTTTATTATCATGCAAGAAACCCATTTTGGTATATCCTCCACCCTGAAAATAAAATAAATAGAAATAGAAATAAAAATGAGGAAGAAATGAAATAATAAAATGTTAAAAATTAAAACTAAAAATAAATACAAATGATAAACGAACAGAAATTAATGATTTTACGCAGCAAAATGTAATTAAATGACGCCAAAATAATCTCTCGTAATCTGAAACTGACAACTAAGAAATTTTATATACGAGTATATATATATATATATATATATATATATATATATATATATGTGTGTGTGTGTGTGTGTGTGTGTGTGTGTGTGTGTGTATATCGAGTATATATGGTGAGAGGTACTGTGCTTTCATTTTTGCTTACAGTTTCACCCAGTTTTCAATCTACGGTGAAATTATTTCCATGAAAACGTAATTTTCTACAGTTTTTCTATCTCGTTTACGAAGCAAAACATATTGAACTCAAAACATACTGAAACCAAAGTTTACTTGCATATATGTTTGCATCTGATTAAGTTTACAGTGAAGAAGAACCAGAATGAAGATTATTATATAATTTTAGGTAGCATTAGTAATAGATAAGTATTGTAGTAAGGAAGATATAATAAGGAGGATTATAATAAGTATAATAAGGAGGAGATTGTAGACACCAATCGATCAGGGAAGTACTCCAGGGGGTACGCTAGACAGAAGAGAGGGCGTGCTAGAACTTCCGTTTCTCTTCTCCTGTCAGTGTCCTCCTTTGCTGATCTTTTTTCGTGTTTCATCTACCCTGGGGGAGGGGACCATAAATGTCTCCACTTCTTGCTCTCCCACTGCCGGTGACGGGAATAAAGACCCGGGCAGTGGGGCTGGATCTACTACCGCCCATTCGAGATGTTTGTTCTGGATCTCTGTTTGATTCACTTTTCATAAACTTCTGCAACATTCGTGGCCCTTTCTCAAATTTTCAATCGGTTGAACCACCTTTCCTCCTCTAAAACTCATCTTCTTTTCCTCACTGAAACTCAGATGTCTGGGAAGACTGACAGCAACCCCTTTTCTGTACCCTCTTACTTTCTCTATACTCAATTTCACTCCAAAGGTGGATGTTGCGTATATGTACGCAATGACCTAACTTGTTCTCGTATTCCCCAACTCGAATCTTCTGAATTCTATACCCTCTGGCTACGGCTTACTTGTCATTCTGAAACCAAATATATCTGCGCTGTTTATCTTTCTCCTAATTCTTTTGACTATCCAAAATTCTTTGACTATCTCACTTCCATTCGTTCCCGCTCTCCGTTCGCTGAAATCTCCATTTTAGGAGATTTCAGTGTTCACCACCACCTTTGGCTTTCCTCCCATTTCACTGACATCCCTGTTGAACTAGCTTACAACTTTTCTATCCTAAATGACGTATAGCAGATTGTACATCACCCTACTCGTATCCCCGATCGCCTTGGAAATAGGCTCAACCTCCTGGATTTATTTCTTACCTCTCATCCTTCTTCTTACTCTGTCAATCTTTTTTCTCCGTTGGGCTCCTCCGATCACAATCTTATATCTGCTTCCTGTCTTATCGCTCCAATTCGGCCTTCGGATCGTCCCAAGAGGAGACGCCTTTGACACTTCGGCGCCGCTGATTGGGAGGCCCTCAGGTAGTACTTCTGTGATTTCCCATGGAATAATTACTGTTTCCGTGTGTAGAGCGCATCATGTAGGTGATTCTCTTCTCTCGGGCATGGAGGCGTACATTCCATATTCTATTCCTACTACTAATGCAAAAAAAACCTTGGTTTAACTTTACTTGTTCTAATGCTATTCGCAACATAGAGGAGGCTTTCAGAAGGTACCGTGGCCATCCAACTCCTGACTCTCACTCAGCTTATATTTCTGGTCGGAATCGTGCAAAATCTGTTCTTCGACTCACCAAAACTTCCTTCATCCGATAAAAATGTGAAAATCTATCCAATTCTAATTCTTCTCGCTCTTTCTGGTATCTAGCTAAGAACCTCTTCAACAACTTTACTTCCTCTTCGTTCCCTCCTCTTTTTCATTCCGACGGCACAGTTGCCGTCTCTTCTCCTGACAAAGCTGAACTCTTCGCTCAAACTTTCGCCTCCAATTCAACCCTGGACGATTCTGGTGCTGTTCCTCCATCTCCTCCCGCCTCTGACTTTATTATGTCAGAAATTAGAATCTCTTCTAAAGATGTTTTTTCTGTTCTATCTGGGCTCAACGCTAGGAAGGCGTATGGTCCTGATGGTGTTCCTCCTGGTTTTCTTAAGAACTGTGCTTCTGTGCTGACACCCTGCTTAGGAAAACTCTTTCGTCTTTGTCTTTCATCTGGTACTTTTCCTTCCTACTGGAAGTTCGCTTTCATTCAGTCTGTCCCAAAGAAGGGTTACCGCTCTCAACCCTCCAACTATCGTCCAATTGTTTGAATTTCTTGCCTTTCCAAAGTTTTTGAATCTATCCTTAATAGGAAGATTCTTAAAAACCTTTCTTCTCGCAATCTTCTTTCAGATCGTCAGTATGGATTCCACAAAGGACGCTCTACTGGCGATCTTCTTGCATATCTCTCTGACTCAAATTAACTAACGATACCGCCATTTTTAAAAAAGGCGACCGCACAGTAGCTTGCAATTATAGGCCTCTTAGCTTAACGTCATCTGTCGGTAAACTTTTGGAATCCGTAGTTAGGGATCGTATCGTCGATCACTTAGAAAGTCGCGATTTGATTAATAGTAGTCTGCATGTGTTTCGACGCCATAAGTCTTGTTTAATTAATTTGTTAGAGTTTTATAACGAAACAGTGCGCGAATACGCTAGGCATAGAGCGGCTGACGTTATTTATTTACACTTTAAAAAAAACGTTCGATACAGTTCGGCAGAGAAGATTAATTGCGAAGGTTAAAACGCACGGTATACGCGGTCAGGTAGGTAAATGGTTAGAGGAATGGCTTCGTGCCAGGAAACAGAGGGTCGTTGTTAATGGTAGGGAATCGGGATGGTTGAATGTAGGTAGCGGTGTCCCTCAGGATTCAGTGTTAGGCCCATTGCTATTCGTAATCTACATTAACGACAGAAATGTAGGCTTGACCAGTAACGTTAAAATTCGTGGACGATACTAAAATAGGCGTTAAAGTTCTTAATGTGGACGATAGAAATAGGCTCCAAGACGATGTAAATAGGATTATGGAGTGGACGGATAAGTGGCAGATGCAATTTCACGTAGACAAATGTAAGGTTTTGCACGTAGGTTCTCGTAACAACAATTACACGTACACGATGGATGATAGACAGTTAGCGAGCGTTGACGAGGAAGTAGATTTAGGCGTACGCGTATCTAAGGATTTAAAAGTTAGGAACCAGTGCCTGGAGTCTTGCGCAAAAGCTAATAGGATGTTTGGCTTCATAGCGCGTAATTTCGAATTTAAATCGAAGAATATTATATTGCCCCTTTACAAGTTCCTAGTCAGGCCTCACTGAGAATATGCCGTTCAGTTTTGATGCCCTATTTGCGTGAGGATGTTGATAAGTTAGAAAGGGTTCAGCGACGCGCCACGAAACTAATTCCGTCACTACGCAACAAGTCTTACGAAGATAGGATTAAAGAGTTAGACTTGCACTCACTCGAAACTAGGACAATAAGGGGGGAGCTTATTGAAGTTTACAAAATCGTTAATAAAATCGATATTGTAAATTTTGACAAATTGTCCATTTTCGATAATAGCAATACTCGTAATAACAGATTTAAATTACGTGGCAGACGTTTCATTACTAACATCGCTAAAAACGTTTTTACTTTTAAAGTAATTGATAAATGGAATAATCTTCCCGCGTCCGTCGTGAACTCTACCAGCGTTAATATGTTTAAAAACCGTTTAGATAGGCATTTTAAAAATATTAACGTCGTTTAAAATAATAAAACAATTAGCAACAGGAGCTCTCGGGGTAATGGTCGAAGTTTGAGTCTTTTGACGATTAATGCCAGCTTGTGACATGCCAGCAATAAAATTATATTAAAAAAAAAAATTAGACTAACACGAACTTAGATGTAGCTCGTAACGTAAACTAACCCACTTTTTGTTATACTCTTCATACTTTCTTTTTTGTTCTTTTCTTATCTTCTCTTTGTTTGAGTTAAGACTGTGTTTGCATGGTTTGTAAGCGTTCTTATTTTACTTCTTTTCATCTTTCACCCCTTTCCTATTCTCTTCGACTATTTTTCCGACTTGTCGGCAGTGGCCAGCGGATGATGATGGTGAGTGTTTCTCTCTTTTTCTGAATGAATGTTAACTCACGAATAATAGGTTTTGCTACTTACTTAACCCCTATTCTCTTCTTTTAACCCCATACTCTCTTCTTTCTCTCGGGCTAATCTTAGAGTGGATCTTAGGGTCTTTGTTAGCCTTAGCTTCTGTTGATCTGTAGATCCTCCTTTCTCTAGATTTCGGTGAAACTTTTGCTATTGTGGACATACTGTATGGAAAGCTTTTGATAGAGTTTGGCACAAATCTTTAATTTCCAAACTGCCCTCCTTTGGTTTCTATCCTTCTTTCTGTGCCTTCATCTCTAATTTCCTTTCTGGCCGATCTATAGCTGCAGTTGTAGATGGCCACTGTTCTTCTCCTAAAGCTATTAACAGCGGTGTTCCTCAGGGTTCTGTCCTGTCACCTACTCTTTTCCTTTTATTTATTAATGATCTTTTAATTCGCACTTCCTGTCCTATTTATTCCTTTGCCGATGATTCCACTCTTCACTTCTCCACCCGCTTCCCAAAGCGTCCCTCATAGCAGTCACTTCATGATTCGCGTGAGGCGGCTATGGGATACCTGACCTCTGATCTTTCTTCTATATCTGACTGTGGAAAAGAAAACCTTGTGGCTTTCAATGTCTCCAAAACTGAGTTCCTCCATCTGTCTATTCGTTGCAATCTTCCACACAACTATCCCCTTACCTTCAACAACACACAAATCAATCCTTCCTCTTCTCTTAACATTCTTGGCTTTTCCTTTTCTCGTGATCTTTCCTGGAAAGATCACATATATTCTCTTTGTAAAACAGTTTCTAAGACGTTAGGTGTGCTGTACCGCCTCCGAGGTTTCTTCACCCCCACTCAGTTGCTGTTTCTGTACAGGGGTCTTGTTCGCCCCTGTATGGACTATGCTTTTCATGTGTAGGGTGGTTCAACCCCACAGCCGTACTTGACCGGGTGGAATCAGAGGCTTTTCTTCTCATTAATTCCCGGCCTCTTACTGATTGTCTTCAATCTTTCTCTCTTCGCCGCAATGTTGCCTCACTCTCTTTTTACTATCGCTATCATAACGGACATTGCTCTTCTGAACTCTCGAACTGCATGCTTCCTCCTTCAAGGAGAGCACGCACTACCAGACTTTCTAAACTTTCTCATTCCTATTTTGTCCAACTATCTAATGCAAGGGTTAATCGGTATTTTCAGTCTTACATCTACTCAACCGGTGAACTCTGGAACAATCTTCCTCAATCCATCTTTCCTCCTGTCTTTGACCTCCCATCTTTCAAACGCAGTGTGTCTAAGCATCTCAAAAAACCCAGACTTTGATTTTGGCTCTCTTCTTCTTCTATGCTTTTGCGGGCATTTGCCCTTGGCTCCTCCTTCCTGCATAAAAAAGTTAAAGGTTTGTGCATATAATCGTGTATATATGTAGACCAGGTGCCCCCCCACCCAAACAAAACTATTTCTAAATAAATGTTGTAAACTAAAATAAAGAATCTAGACACAAACGCAATAGGTACTTAAAATATCGAGTTTATTAACCTTAATGAAACAACAAAATCATTTTAATCGCCATTTTGTTCTAACACAGTATTCAACCTTACACAAATGTTGACATAATTTTTGGAAATAGTTCAGCTGGGATGGTGTTGATTACCTCATAGTCTGTGGTCTGTTGGTTTTCAAGGGTATTACGCTCAGTAGAATAGATCCTGTTTTTATGTGGATTTCCATAAAAGACATCAGAGGGTGTGGTGTCAGGAGAGTATGAGGAGATCAATTCCACTGGTTCATGAAGGGAGCTTAGTCGGCCGGAAAAATGCTCCCTTAAAAAGTTGCTGGTTTCACAAGCTATGAAAAAACTATACACGCCTGTCATATACTTTACACTTCAAAACAAAGCTTAATTCCAACCCAGGCCTAAACACGCTGACAATATGGTATCGTATATACACCTTTATTTCATAATTAAATACAAAATACTAATTTATTGTATTAAATAACTATACATGCACAGACACACTATATATATATATACAGTATATATATATATACACAGGGTGAGTCACGACGAAATGTCATAACTTCGGGAACTTATAGTTAAGGTAATTCCAAGTTAAAAACTTAATATGAACATAGGTCCGATTCTTAACGGTTATGCAGTTATGGATGTTTGAATTTCAAGCATGCGCATCCGTGACCTTGAACTGAATTGACAGTTACTTACCGAACTGAACAACGTGCAATTGATGTTTTGTGCGTTTAGTATGCCTTTTACGTTTGCGAATGCCGAATATGCCGATATGGTGTATGTTTAAGATGGAAATACTACTGCTGCTGTCGCTGAACACCAGCGACGTTTTCCAAATCGAAGAATTCCAGATCGACGAATGTTTAGCAACGTTTTTTGGAGATTACGGGAGAGAGGTTCATTTCCTAGCGTTACTGTTTTATCTGAGCTTCCGGTACAAACAAGATGTGGCTGAACAGGAAAACATTATTCAGATGGTAGAGCGGAGTCCTCATGTTAATACGCAAAAGATTTCCACACGTCTTAGAGTTCCTCAAACAAGAGTATGTACTGTAGAACGTTACACGAAGAAGGCATGTATCCATACCACGTATAGCGCGTTCAGCACCCCCAACCTGGAGATCGTGCCCAACAGTTGGAATTTTGTAATTGGGTCAATGCCGATCGACAATTGCATCGATAGACTTCTTCTGTGATGAGGCTCAATTTACCCGCGACGGTGTCAACAACATCGCAATTCACATGTGTGGTCAGAAATGAATTCTCATGCCATTGTGGAAAGTAATTTTCAACATCGGTTCATTGTCAATGTGTGGTGTGGTATTCTTTACGGTCAGCTAATTGGTCCGTTTATCTTCGAAGGTGGTCTTACAGGTGATATTTATGTACCATTTCTGCAAGACAAACTGCCGCCACTGTTAGAAGATGTATCTTTAGCAACACGATTGCGTATGTACTTCCAACAAGACCGAGCTCCTCCCTATTTTAGCCGTGCAGTGAGAACGCATCTCGATGATCGCTTCCCTGGTCGATGGATAGGTCGTGGTGGTGCACAAAATTGGCCACCCAGGTCTCCGGACCTATCCCCTCTAGATTTTTATCTGTGGGGTCGCATGAAAGAAATGGTGTACCAGAGAAAAGTGGAAACACGAGTTGCATTGCTCCGTCGCATTTTGGATGCTGCAGTCCTCATAAAGGACAATTGTAATGAACTAATGCGAACTACACGCGCGATTCACAGACGAGCCGCGATGTGTATTGAGGCCGAGGGTAGTCATTTTGAACAGTTATTGTAAATTCATGAATAAAACCTTCGGCAGCTATTTGTTCTCTTATTCTTATTTTGGTACTTTCTTGTTATACCGGACCCCAGACTTTTTGCCAGATTCGGACGCCACTTGCCAGATTAAAAAAAAAATTGCCAATGAATTTGGCAAAATGTTAAGTAACTAACCTAACCTAACGTAACCCAACCCCTGGTTAGGTTAGGTTAGGTTTGGTTAGTTAACATTTAAAAAAAATTTGGCAATCTGGCAAGAGGCTTAAGAATCTGACAAAAAGTCTGTGGTCCGGGCTAACACGAAAGTACCCTTATTTTTAAACTTTCAAACATCCATAGCTCCATAACCGTTAAGAATCTGACCCATGTTCATATGAAATTTTTGACTGTGAATGATCTCAGCTATAAGTTCTCGAAGTTATGACATTTCGTCGTGACTCACCCTGTTTATATATATATATATATATATATATATATATATATATATATATATGATGAATAAAACCACGAAGGAAAGGAAACAGAATGGTGCTCAAGCGCTTTCGTCTAATGACATCCTCATATATTTTTCATATATATATATATGGGAATGAACTCAGAATGGTTCCCTGAGTTTTTTATGATACACACAGACCGTGCATGGAACAAGGAACTCTTCTGGGATAATTAAATCCACTATAGTCCGAATAAGTAATGGTAAATGACAAATACCATAGTTTTTCTTACCGTTACTTATTCGGACTATAGTGGATTTAATTATCTCAGAAGAGTTCCTTGTTCCATGCACGGTCTGTGTGTATCATATATATATATATATATATATATATATACAGGGTGTTTCAGGAGGAAAGGTCAATACTTCTGGAGGTGATAGTATCGATCACTGTGAGAAAAAAGTTTATATGAACATGTGTCTAATTCTGAATGGTTACGGAGATAGAGCTGTTTGAATCTGATGCGCGCGCAGCTCTTCCTCCCCCTTCCCTCCCCTATAACCTTGAACCATGTAAGCTGTAATGTAAGCATGTAACATAAGCCAATCGACAGCTGACTGTTGTGAGTGACATTGTTTGGTGTTTGAAGCAGTATTAAGAATGCCACACACCTTCACACATGCCGAATATGCAGATATGGTGTATGTCTACGATTTTTGCGATGGATGTGCAACAGCTGCTGTTGCAGAATACCGTCGACGGTTTCTGAACTGCAGAATTCCGGATCGAAGTGTGTTTACCAGGGTTTTCAACACATTGCGTGAGATTGGTACACTTCCCAGCGCTCATGTTTTATCTGAACGTAAAGGTCAACAAGATGTGGATGAAGTGGAAAACATTCTTCAGTTGGTAGAGCGTAGTCCTACTACTAGCTCACGAAGAATTTCTACACGGCTCGGTGTACCACACACAAGAGTATGGCGAACATTACGTGAGGAAGGCTTGCATCCATATCATGTACAGCGTGTACAACACCTTCAACCAGGAGACGCTGCCATGCGACTGGAATTTTGTCATTGGGTAAATGCTAATCGCCGATTCCTTCGATTAATACTGTTCACCGATGAAGCTACTTTCGCCCGTGACGGTATCAACAACACTCGTAACAGGACAAAGTTACCTAGAATTTCTGCAAAATGAATTGCCAGGACTATTGGAGGATGTTCCTTTGGCTACACGCGCTGGTATGTACTTTCAGCATGACGGAGCTCCTCCACATTCCACCCGTCTGGTGACGCAATACCTAAATCAAACTTTCCCTGGTCGATGGATCGGCCGCGGTGGTCCCATTGAATGGCCACCAAGGTCTCCAGACCTCTCTCCGTTAGATTATTGTTTGTGGGGGTGGATGAAAAGTCAAGTTTACAAAAGAAAGGTAGATACACGAGACGAATTGCTCGGGCGCATTTTGGATGCTGCTGCCCGCATAAAGGAACGTCAAGATCAGCTCAGACGAACAATACGCGATCTTCGCACACGAATTGCAAGGTGCATTGAGGTTGACGGTGGGATTTTCGAAAACGTATTGTAAACTAACAAATTTGTCATTTCTGTATCTGATACCATTCAAAATGCCAATGTTTAAACATTAAATGTTAGAAACAGTAATTGGTTTCTCTTTCTTGATTACCATTAATAATGCTTTTGTATTTGTAGATTCAAACAGCTCTGTCTCCGTAACCATTCAGAATTAGACACATGTTCATATAAACTTTTTTCTCACAATGACCGATACTATCACCTCCCGAAGTATTGACCTTTCCTCCTGAAACACCCTGTATGTATATGATACACACAGACCATGCATGGAACAAGGAACTCTTCTGGGAAAATTAAATCCACTATAGTCCGAATAAGTAATGGTAAATGACAAACACTAAAGTTTTTTCTTTTTCATGACGTTAACCCGACGTGGGCAACGGGTCACTCGCAAAGAGGTCCCAGAAATATAGCTTCCCTCAACAGCTACCTGCAAAGCAGATAGGATCCAGCTTTGGGACAGGATCTAGGGATTAAAGCAGCCTAGCCCCGCTACATTTAGAACCTCAATATAAGCAAAAGACTCGTTGCATTCACGTCGGATTGTACATCAAAGAAAAAGGGATAACTATTATATTTTTAGCCAAAAACCAAAACTTAAACCTCAACTGGCAAAATTGAGCGTCCACTTTTCAAGGCACATAACATGTCCGTTTCATGATGCGAGTGAACTCAGAATGGTTCCATGAGGTTTTTTATGATACACACAGACCATGCATGGAACAAGGAACTCTTCTAGGAAAATTAAATCCACTATAGTCATAATAAGTAATGATAAATGGCTACGCTGCTTTAAACCCTAGATCCTGTCCCAAAGCTGGATCCTATCTGCTTTGCAGATAGCTGGTGAGGGAAGCTATATTTTTGGGACCTCTTTGCGAGTGACCCGTTGCCCACGTCGGGCTAACATCATGAAAAAGAAAAAACTTTAGTGTTTGTCATTTACCATTACTTATTCGGACTATAGTGGATTTAATTTTCCCAGAAGAGTTCTTTGTTCCATGCACGGTCTGTGTGTGTCATAAAAAACCTCAGGGAACCATTCTGAGTTCACTCCCATATATATATTATATATATATATATATATATATATATATATATATATATATATATATATATATATATATATATCATAAAGAACGACGCTTTGTATAGGAGAATATTCCGCGCAAGACGAGAGCGAAAGAACGAAACAAATGAAAAAATGAGGTAACCACCCGGGAATCGAACCCGGGATCTTCCGATTGCCGGTCAGATATGATAACCATTATACCACGGGCCTCACTCAATCAAACGTCGTAATTCCTCTACATGCGCGCAGAAACCAATGCCCCAAAGGGGCACCTCCTTCATGCCGTAACATTATATACATTATAACTGCAAACACGCAGTATAATTAACGTAAAGAACGACGCTTTGTATAGGAGAATATTCCGCGCAAGACGAGAGCGAAAGAACGAAACAAATGAAAGGATTCCCGACTCGAATCACACCTGTTTGCCCAGAGGCCTTTTTTGAAGGAACAAAATGACCGCGAGTTGCCCTTTCTTCCAGTCTACTCGGGATAAACCTCGCTTCACTCCGAATCTTAATTTTGCTGTTATTACTTCTACAATGAAATACATTCTCGAAGCGAAGAAAATGTTTTATATTTTTATTTACACGTAATTTGTATGGTGTCATTCTTAGATAACATCTCTGTTATTGAAAGATATACACACAATTATATTAAATAATAATCAGCGAAAGAAATAAGGTGCATGAGGTGGGCAAACCTGAAAGTACTAACAATTGAATGTAATTACGTGTTTTCTCTATAAACGTCTGCAAAAAGAACAGCTTCAGAGTTCATTTACACCATGCGTACAGTTATCTCGTGTACACAGTTAGTGGGAAATAAAAACGTACCATTGAAACTATAGATTCATTTTGAATTCATTCACACCAGGCGTACACCTCTCTCGTGTGTATATATATATATATATATATATATATATATATATATATATATATATATAGAAAGAGTTTTGTTCATTCTTTTAAAATAAATAAAGGAATGGATATATATATATAGGGTGGTACAAATTACAGTAGTAATAATAATTAACTCTTTCTCGCCGAATTGGAAAGCTTTTCACTCCGCCGTAGACCCACAGTTTAACGTGGATTCTGAAATACATCTCGTCAGGGAATGATTGCTCACTATTTCATCGAGATAATTAAAGCTCATATACAGGACCTGCATTGTCTATAAGATCTGTGGCGCGTGCAGCCTTCAGAAGCTGTGAACATCTGTTCTGTGGATCAGTTCAAGAAATACATCTCGTCAGGGAGTCGTTGCCCATCATAATTTCAACATAACAGGAACATTTGATTATTGATCCTGGGGTAGTATGACCGCAAAACATGTTAATGCACGATTTTTCTCTTTAGTAATAATAACAACTAGCTCTTCTGTGGATCAGTTCAAGAAATACATCTCGTCAGGGAGTCGTTGCTCACTCTTCCACATTTCAACATAACAGGAACATTTGATTATTGAACCGGATTTAAAATAACAGGATCATTTGATCCGGGGGGGGGGGGGGTAGTATGACCGCAAAACATGCTAATGCACGATTTTTCTCTTTAGTAATAACAACAACTAGCTCTTCCCCGAATTGTAACAACGGTTAAAGTTTTCACTCCGCCTTAGACCCACAGTTTAACGTGGAAACCGAATGCTCTTTTCTTTTTTAAAAATATAATTAAAGGAATGGATATATTTATAATTTCTTTATTATAAAATGTGGAACATGCAGTCTTCAGAAGATGTGAACATCTGCTCTGTGGATCAGTTCAAGAAATACATCTCGTCAGAGAGTCGTTGCTCACTCTTCCACATTTCAACATAACAGGAACATTTGGTTATTGGCCAGTTGGCTTAGAAGGCGTAAATGGCTTGTTCAGGTTGAGTTGCCAGATACCACTTTTTATTGTATACATTATTATGGAGAGTTGCCAGATACCGTTTTAATTGTATACATTATTATGGAGAGTTGCCAGATACCATTGTTCAGGTATACAGTTGCCTGATTGTACCATTTATTTTCTTAAAAGTTGGTTTAGAATTCCGCTAGTAGGTTTAGAACGCGTAACATGATATAATTAACCAAAAGAATTAAGTAAAACAACATTGCATCATTCTGTTTATTATAAATATATAGAAAATAAATATACATTTGAATGATCAATAATAATAGAAATATGAACGAGGAATATGCATATAATCACGTATCCTTCAATATAACAGTACAGGAGAAATATCACACAAATATGTTAAATATATAAATACATTTCACTTTTTTTTTTCAAAATACTAAACTCGCACTTAATCGAGTCTACAATTACATCATTATTGCTCTGCATTACGCAGTATATGCGGTTTAATAATCAAAATTATGTTCAAGGTGTATATATTTACAAACACGTGTGATAAATAAGTTAATTGAATTTCTGTGTTAACATAATTTCATTTGTTAACTTATTTATTACACATGTTTTTAAATATATATGTCTTGAATATAATCATTGATGTGTCTATTGTTAGCTTATTTATTACACGTGTTTGTAAATATATATGTCTTGAATATTTCTTTTATTAAATAAATCATGTTTCAATTAGCGTTTCACTTTCTCCTTTGTGTGTGTGTGTGTGTGTGTGTGTGTGTGTGTGTGTGTGTGTGTGCACAGGTGAAAGAACAGCAACGTGATTCATGCTACTACCTGGAAATTCCCTGCGTTGCGCTTGATAATGACGTCAGAACGACATTGTTTAAAGGCAGGCGAAACTTTCACTTTAACTCATTACAAGATTGGAAATAGAGGATAGAGTCGTGTTAGTTAGCTCTCTGTGCTTTGATCAATTCCTAAGTGGTGAACATGATATCTGACGTTCCAAACGGGTTTGAAGCACACAAGTTGATAAATATATCGCTCGGTAAAATTGCATCCAGATGTTCCGGAAGAGCTGGTGCATCTTTGCATAAAGCATTATTAGTTGCCACTGTGTTACATAAAGCCCGTTTTGTTTACTTAGAAGCAGCACATAATTACCTCCACACAATATTTTCCCCGCCACAAGGGCAACCTGAGGAGTTTGCCCCCGACCCACCTCATGCGCCCGCACCATTACCTGAAGTGTCCGTTACCCCAGTGAGCCCTCTCGAACGTGGTGTCAATAATATCAACCAAGATGATTATTCACCCATTGAATGCATTAGTGAAGAGTGTAAATCTAGATTAGAAGACAAAGACTGTGAAGTAGACTCGAGCAGTGAATATGGTTGCAACGAAACCTTGCACCATACCAGAAAAAGACGGAGAGTTTCTGATCAGAAAACAAAGGCAGCAGTTTACTCAATTTTACCAAAACGAATCAAAGATAATTTAGAACATGAACAATGCTCAGGCTGTTATTTTAGCGACTAAAATTTTGTGTTGATGTGGATTCGATCTTACCTCTTGTCGGTGTTCTGAGCAGACAGGCAAACGACGAGATTTTGCAGCATGGAAGATGACTACATAACTTCTCTCGTGATCAACTTGGAATCCTTGAATTTCTATAAAATCAGTCCAGACGGTCTTCGTCTCGAATCTATTTTAAAACCAGTATTAATTCGTGAACATAGGCTAAAAGTATTTAATAGAATGCTTTCTTTAAAGTATTAGGTTACTGTTGTTTGTGATCACCAAATCTATGCATTTGTTTTTTCTTGTGTTTTCTGTTATTTCTTGTTAACATAATTTCAATTGTTAACTTATTTATCACGTGTTTTTAAATAAAGGGTGATCCAGAGAAATGGGACCCAAAAGAAACCCCTGTAACTCTTAAAGTATAAGTCCTTTTATAAAATCATACGCATCATTCGAAAGAGGATAGTTACAAGTTTGTACAGGATTGTATAGGTTTTGACAATACAAGACAAGATAAGATACAAAACAAAATAAAAGTGTTAGTTAAAACTAACCCTTCAAGATGACTGCATGGACTGTGGAACAGCTGCGTTTCATAACTGAGCAATATTATGAGCATGGAAGAAGTGTAGTTTCAGATGTCAAAATCACCTTCTAAGAAAGTAATCCGTCGGTGTGTCAGAAATTTTTCCCTAACTGGCAGCATTGGAAAAAGAAAACCAACTGGAAGAGTGCGCACAGCAAGGATAGACGAGATCATTAACAGAACTCATGAAATTGTACAGGATAATCCTAACATAAGCATCAGACGTGCTTCTCAGCTGTTAGGAGTTGGATATGGAACAACACACCGTATATTCAAGCAAAATTTAATGCTCTTTCCATATAAAATTCAAACAGTGCAACAACTAAACGATGGAGATTTCGCACGAAGACGACAATTCTGTCAATGGATCCAACAGAAGGTAAATGACACCACCAATTTTCTAGCAACTTTGATTATGTCAGACGAAGCCCATTTTCACTTGAATGGAACTGTAAACAAACAAAATTGTCGTTTCTGGGCAACAGAAAATCCATTGAATATTACCGAAGTCCCGTTGCATAGTCAGCGTGTAACTGTTTGGTGTGGTCTTACTGCATCTCAGATCATAGGGCCGTACTTTTTCGAGGATTCCACCGGAAACACGGTCACTGTAAATGGTGATCGCTACGAAAAAATGTTGACCGATTTCCTTATTCCTAAATTAAGAGATCTTTGTCTAGAAAACCACTGGTTCCAACAAGACGGAGCTACCTGCCATACCACGAGGAACTACATGGCAGTTTTGCGTCAAACGTTTCCAGGCGAGTTAATCTCAAGATTTGGAGACGTTGAATGGCCCGCAAGGTCTCCGGATTTTTCTCCCTTAGATTATTATCTCTGGGGATATTTAAAGAGTAGGGTCTACAGAAATAACCCAACGACCTTGCAAGAATTGAAGGCCGCCATCACAAATGAGATACAGGCCATACCACCGCACACTCTTGCAAAAGTGATGCAGAACTTACAAGCGAGAACACTGGAATGCTTGGCAACTAATGCTTGGCAACTAATGGAGCACATTTGAAAGGAGTCATTTTAAAAAAATAAATATTTCATAATAAACTTGTAACTCTACTCTTTCGAATGATATATAGTTTTTATGAAAGGAATTAAATATTAAGAATATTTGGCTTTTTTTATGGGTCCCATTTATCTGGATCACCCAGTATATATGTCTTGAATATAATCATTGATGTGTCTATTGTTAACTCGTACACTTCGGTTGAAAATGTAAATGTCGTCATCATGGACAATCTTAAGTATTTTTATCACTATATTAATGTATATTATGATGAGGCTCGTAGTGAGGTTGTGGCTAGTGCCCTGCGTGAGTTTTTAGCAGACTTTAGAGACGAGTATCGTTTGCTGGGCAGAAAGGAAAAATATGAGCATATGTTCCTCTCAAATAGTGCGCCGGAGTGTGAAGATGTTTAGTAAAACATTATAAAATGTGCCTAGTTCGTGAAAATTATCCTGAGGGAAACTGTCTGGTGCGTAGTCTGGTAGTGATAAAACCGAAATTAATTCTTGTACCGGAAAAACACCTACCCAATATGTACAACAATTCGCCGCACACGTTGATTATGGTGCTACTCGCTGATCATACGAGCTCGAACAAGCCCATTCACGTATCATCGAATCAGCCGCCCATCGAACCGTTCCTGCCTACCTGCGTGCCTCACACGGCTCATAGTTATCTCAGAGCTTGAACCGAGTGGACGCGCGCTCCTCGAATACGATGAAACTTCCTTTGAGCAGCATTCTCAACGCCTCGTACGATGTGTCCGTGACGAAATCGTTGCGCGTGTTCAGGCGTAAATCCGGTACCGTTAGCTATGTACTGGAAACGGAATGTAGACAAACAAAAAAACGGGTTTATTTAAGTGTCGAGGAGATGAATAGAATCTTCGTGATAGTTGAGAAGTGGAGTGACGATCGTTATAAAATACCTGCTAACGTAGGTACAAGAAGAGAGCAGATTAGTGACGCACCCTCATACGCCGTTGTAGATACGTTGTGTATAAATAACGATCGGCCGAGAAATTTCAACTCTTGAGATATGGTAGAAAAGAAGAACTTAAACAGACTGCATATTATGCTCCAGATAGACAGGAAATTCAGAGAAGCATGAAAGCGATTGATCTCGGGATAATAATGACAGATGATGCGAAATTCGAAACACAAAATCAGATAGCTATAAATAAAGCAAAAAGAGTCGCAGGACAGGTTCTAAGAACGTTCAAGAGAAGGGACAGGACAGTAATGATTCCCCTGCTAAAAACACTGATTAATTATCACTAGGCAACAAATTTCAACTTTTTTTTTTGTTACAGACACGTGAACTACTGATTCCTACTAAAGCGCTGATGCTGATTTCAGATCTGATATCAAAATTTCTCTATCACGTCCAGATTTTGTGTAACCGAAAACCCCTATTTTTCATTTTTTTTCTCACCCGCTTCTATTACGAAAGCCATCTAAGCTACTTTTCCGTGCCACGTTTTATGTTAAGCATACTTAAATAATTAATGAACAGGGATGTCTTTCCTCCTTTATTCTGGCTTAAGACAGACAGCGGAATTCCGCTGGCGGAGTTACCACCCCTGCGCCCAACCATCCACCCAAAGCGCGTTAGTATTTTGTTGTTACTACTGAAAGGCAAATTCTTGTTCTTAAGTGAAACTTTGGTGTGTCCTCTTCCTTTATCGCTTGTAGGATGACGAGCTCTCCTTCTGCAGGAACCAACAATAATCTCCCATCATATTTGGGTTGAAATTACCTTGGTATCTGTTTTCCATAACTGAGATCTGTTGGTGGAAGCGCTCACCATGCTCGTCACTTACAGCCCCAAGGTTGGCCGGGAAGAAGTCAAGATGAGAATGTAAAAAATAAATTTTCAAAGACATTCTGCATCCCATTATTTCATAAGATTTAAGCATGTTTTCTACGAGTTTACGGTGGTTTTCAGCTTTGTGGTTTCCAAGAAAATTTTTGACAACTTCAACGAAAGATGTCCATGCTCCTAGTTCATTCTCATTTAGGTTAGATGGAAACGATGAGTCGTGGATGACACTGCGGATCTGTGGTCCAGTGAAAACTCCAGCTTCTAGCTTAGCATCTGTCAATATTCCTTTGAATTTATCCTTTAAATATTGGAAACCACTACCTTGATGATCCATACCCTTCACGAAATTTTTCATAAGGCCAAGTTTAATGTGAAGTGGTGGAAGATGTACTTTCTGAGGGTCAATAAGTGCTGGGTGTTTCACATTGTATTTACCAACAACATGTTCAGTTCTAGATGGCCAATCATGTTTTTTGTAGTGGTTCTTGTCATCTCTGCTGTTCCATAGACACAAAAAGCACATATGCTTTGTGTAGCCCAACTGTAACCCAAGAAGTAATGATACAACTTTAAGGTCGCCACAAATATTCCATGTGTGGTCCTTATATTTGATGAGTCTTAGCAGCAGTTTCATCGATTCATAAGTCTCATTAAGGCCAGTGGCATGTGCTACAGGTATTGAAGGTTTTTCATTGCCGTTGTGCAGTAATACAGCTTTAAGGCTAGCTTTACTAGAGTCAATGAACAGTCTCCATTCTTTTGGATCATAGCGACAGCCAATCCCTTGCATCAGACCACTGATATCGTGGCAGAAACAAACGTTTTCTTCCTGTAAGTAAAATGATGAAAACTGCAAATGGCGATGGCGAAAATGGGAAACTTTGGTGTTTGGTTGGAGAAGATTAAATTCTTGAAGTCTTGAACCAAGCAACTCTGCCTTTTCTTTTGGTAATTCCAAATCGCGCACTAAGTCATTTAACTCCGCTTGACTTAACAAATGTGGAGAAATATTTGCATGTGGAACATATATGCCATCTTTCCCTGTTTCTATATCACTAGCAGAATCTTCAGATGAACTGCTGTCTGTTATCGTTGCTGGTGGAACTGGTGGTGGATTTGTTTCATCATGTGGTACTGGTTTCATTGCTGATTCGCAGTTTGGGTACGTGATCTTTGATTTGTTTTTCTTTGTGAAACCAGCAATCTTTGTCAAACAAAAATAACAATCATTGAAGTGATTTTTCGGCTCACGCCAAACCATGGGGACTGAGAACGGCATAGCTTTTCTTTTACCATTCATCCAAGCTATTAACATTGCATTGCACTGTGCACAGCAAATATGTGGTGCCCAGTCCCTCTGTTGGTCTCCTAACTTACAGTCAAAATAACACTTGTAGGCAAGTTTAATCTTTGTTGTTATGTTTCTACGTTGTGGCTTAGGTGTATATTGTCCACAGACAAAGCAGAAGTTGTCTGAGTGATTTACACAAGCACGTCTATTTGATGCCATTTTGAATTACCATACAATATCTGAAAAAACGTAGAAAGTAATTATTACGATGTGCAAAATAAAAAGAAATACACACCGTAGTACAAAACAAATGCTATAAAAACACACAAGTCACCACAACCTGTCACTTGCTCATCAGCAGAGAGCTTCAACAACCGTTCTGCTTGACTGTCACGTAGCGACTGACCGTTGGGCCGTTGCCCGTTACTATGCTCTTGACTCAGTGTTGCCATTGCCAACTCGGGATAAATTTTAATCAAAATTGTTCGAATTTGTATATAGTTGGCCAAAAAAATTGCTTTAACCTTGAAAAGCAAGTTTCATATTACTGGCATTAAGCCGATTAAACCAAAATCTGGACGTGGTAGAAAATTTTACTAAAAGTGATTTGCATTTTACACAAAATCTAGACGTGATAGAAAAAATCTAATTATAGATTTGAAATCAGCATACCGAAATTAGCTAGGAGCATCTATTTGGTCTTCTGTAACAAAATCTTTGTTGCCTAGTGTTATACCAAAACTTGAATACTGCTCAGTTTTGACGTCCCCATATAAAAAGGAAGAAACTAATAAACTAGAAGAAACGCAAAGGCAATTCACAGCCAAGGTTGATGGCTGCAAAGAACTCAACTACTGGGAAAGACTACGTAAACTAAATCTGTACTCACTGGAAAGAAGAAGAGAGAGGTACATCATAATCTACATATGGAAAATGATCGAAAAACTTGTACCAAACCTAAAACTAAACCCAATTACCATTCAAACAACACTGGAAAATAGGAAAGGCAGAATGTGTAGTGTTCCCAAATTAAAAGCACGACAAGGGACCTCCTCAACCCTGGAGGAAAATAGCTTGGTTGTCAGGGGGCCAAGACTTTTCAACCAGCTTCCTGAGGACCTCAGAAACGTAACGGGGGTCAAAATTGAAGTCTTCAAGAAAAGACTGGATGCCTGGCTCAGGACAGTACCAGATAAGCCGGGCGTGCCTGGCTATGTACGGTGGAGAGCGCAAGAAAGTAACTCGCTCCGCCACCAGGCCAGACCTAGAGGCGGGGCCACCAGCTTGACCTCCGTGTGAAGAGAGACCAACACACGAAACAACATAAGGTTCATAAGGTAAGGCCATGCATTGATATACGGCTGATGTGGAAGAATGCTTCTGATAATAACGCTCTTGTTCCTACGCGAAACCGTTTCATCCTCGACAGAATGTTTGAAATCGTCGGATTCCGCAAGCTGAAACCTATATTAGACGCGCGTGTTACGGATATGCTTTATTTTGATAGAGTACTTGAATACGCATACACCGCTCTGCTCGATGGGTTTACCGAGTGTAGGGCTGAACAAGGTGAGAATGGTCTAGAGCTGGACGTTTCTTTAAAAAGTTTAGACTGCTTGAAATACCATGAACTTTGGTACAAAGCAATTGATCGGTACAAAGCTGAGCTCACCTACACCGTTAACCCTGAAGAACTATTTCTTTATATAACGCGCAGTTGTCGTAACGATTTAGAAGATTATTTCAATTGCCGCTATGTTGAGGGAAGACGAGTTCACGATTGAAAAGCTCGGGTCGGTAGAAATAAACCCTCGATTGGAAAAGCGTGTTTATAAACTTGTGTTTAATAATGTAGCTAAAGATGAACTCTTTGTGCGTGCTTTTGATTGTATTCTAGACGTATTTAAAGATGACTTACCAACCGGTTGTAAAGTGGGAACAAAAATAGTACTGAACGATATGAAAGCCCTTCATATCGAGTACAGGTTTCCCTATACTTAAAGCGGTGAAATATTATTAAACCGCATATACTGCGTAATGCAGAGCAATAATGATGTAATTGTAGACTCGATTGAGTGCGAGTTTAGTATTTTGAAAAAAAAAGTGAAATGTAGTTATATATTTAACATATTTGTGTGATATTTCTCCTGTACTGTTATATTGAAGGATATATGATTATATGCATATTCCTCGTTCATATTTCTATTATTATTGATCATTCAAATGTATATTTATTCCTATATATCTCCATAATTGTGTGTGTGTGTGTGTGTGTGTGGTGTATACATTTTTTTGATTATATGCATATTCCTCGTTCATATTTCTATTATTATTGATCATTCAAATGTATATTTATTTTCTATATATTTATAATAAACAGAATGATGCAATGTTGTTTTACTTAATTCTTTTGGTTAATTATATCATGTTACGCCTTCTAAACCTACTAGCGGAATTCTAAACCAACTTTTAAGAAAATAAATTGTACAATATAGCAACTGTATACATGAACAATGGTATCTGGCAACTCTCCATAATAATGTATACAATTAAAACGGTATCTGGCAACTCCCCATAATAATGTATACAATAAAAAGTGGTATCTGGCAACTCAACCTGAACAAGCCATTTACGCCTTCTAAGCCAACTGGCCAATAATCAAATGTTCCTGTTATGTTGAAATGTGGAAGAATGAGCAACGACTCCCTGACGAGATGTATTTCTTGAACTGATCCACAGAGCAGATGTTTACATCTTCTGAAGACTGCATGTTCCACATTTTATAATAAAGAAATTATAAATATATCCATTCCTTTAATTATATTTTTAAAAAAGAAAAGAGCGTTTGGTTTCCACGTTAAACTGTGGGTCTAAGGCGGAGTGAAAACCTTAACCGTTGTTACAATTCGGGGAAGAGCTAGTTGTTATTATTACTAAAGAGAAAAATCGTGCATTAGCATGTTTTGCGGTCATACTACCCCCCCCCCCGGATCAAATGATCCTGTTATTTTAAATCCGGTTCAATAATCAAATGTTCCTGTTATGTTGAAATGTGGAAGAGTGAGCAACGACTCCCTGACGAGATGTATTTCTTGAACTGATCCACAGAAGAGCTAATGTTATTATTACTAAAGAGAAAAATCGTGCATTAACATGTTTTGCGGTCATGCTACCCCCGGATCAATAATCAAATGTTCCTGTTATGTTGAAATTATGATGGGGAACGACTCCCTGACGAGATGTATTTCTTGAACTGATCCACAGAACAGATGTTCACAGCTTCTGAAGGCTGCACGCGCCACAGATCTTATAGACAATGCAGGTCCTGTATATGAGCTTTAATTATCTCGATGAAATAGTGAGCAATCATTCCCTGACGAGATGTATTTCTGAATCCACGTTAAACTGTGGGTCTAAGGCGGAGTGAAAAGCTTTCCAATTCGGCGAGAAAGAGTTAATTATTATTACTACTGTAATTTGTACCACCCTATATATATATATCCATTCCTTTATTTATTTTAAAAGAATGAACAAAACTCTCTCTCTCTCTCTTTCTTTCTATATATATATATTTATATATATATATATATATATATATATATACACACGAGAGAGGTGTACGCCTGGTGTGAATGAATTCAAAATGAATCTATAGTTTCATTGGTACGTTTTATTTCCCACTAACTGTGTACACGAGATAAGTGTACGCATGGTGTAAATGAACTCTGAAGCTGTTCTTTTTGCAGACGTTTACATACAAACACGTAATTACATTCAATTGTTAGTACTTTCAGGTTTGCCCACTCATGCACCTTATTTCTTTCGCTGATTATTATTTAATATAATTGTGTGTATATCTTTCAATAACAGAGATGTTATCTAAGAATATGACACCATACGAATTACGTGTAAATAAAAATATAAAACATTTTCTTCGCTTCGAGAATGTATTTCATTGTAGAAGTAATAACAACAGCAAAATTAAGATTTGGAGTGAAGCGAGGTTTATCCCGAGTAGACTGGAAGAAAGGGCAACTCGCGGTCATTTTGTTCCTTCAAAAAAGGCCTCTGGGCAAACAGGGTCTGGAATCCTTTCATCGTGTGTGTGTGTGTGTGTGTGTGCACGAGTTGTTCATTCGTTTATTATATATATATATATATAAGCACACATGGGGTGAGAAGCTTGGGGGGAATGAGGGAGGATGGGGGGACGACCGTGTGTTTTGAATTGTCGTTTGTTTCAACTTTCTTCGTAAGATTTCTTTTCTTTCAATTGTTTAGTGATTTTTGTAATGTTTTAATTCATTTTAAGGTGAAAATCCATTTATATATATATATTATATATATATATAAGGAATGACAAAATTAAATAGACACGGTTATTATGATTCTTTCTATATATATATATATATATATATATATATATATATATATATAAGGTAAGGAGAAAGTTGTTCATTTGTGTGTATTTCGTCTGAACTAATATTTTGACGTTCGCGAAGGATGAGAAGATTGGGGGGAATGAGGGAGGAGGGGAGACGACCGTGTGTTTTGAGTTGACCCAGATTCTCGGAAATCCTTTCCTCGTGAAAAGAAAAAACAGCGCTTAATGATTAATTTCTTATATTGAATAATTAATTTCTTATAATAATTATTCTCTTAAAAGGAGAAAATTCATTTGTTTTACATTAAGAGACGTTTAGCTTCATTTGATTTAAATTAATATACGTTTGGCATTTTTTTCTGATTTTCATTCACATGATATGTACAGAGGCGTGTGTGTGTGTGTGTGTGTGTGTGTGTGTGTGGTGTGTGTGTGTGCACGATTTGTTCATTTGTTTATTATATATATATATATATACACAAGCACAGATGGGGTGAGAAGTTTGGGGGGAATAAGGGAGGAGGGGGGACGACCGTGTGTTTTGAATTGTCGTTTATTTCAACTTTCTTCGTAAGGTTTCTTTTCCTTTCCCACTGTTATTCAATTGTGAAATTTATAATAAAGTGATTTATTGTGTAAAGAGCGTGTGTTTAAATTATTTATTTAATAAACAGAATTTCTTTTAATTGTTGGAATTAAGAAGATTCATCTGTATTGATTAACTACCATCATATAAATATATTGTGGTATTTTGATTAATATATGGTTTAATTTAATAAATATTGCTATCTGGCAACTCAGTCTTCGATTAGAATTAATTAAATATATAGCACAAACTGGCAACTCAGCCTTCTATTGGAATTAAATACATGGCGCTATCTGGCAACTCAGCCGGATTAGAGGTCTATAAAAGAGTGAGAGGCTGACTACGGAGTCATACAAGCTCGGCTCCCAGCCGAGCAAGGATCTCTGGTCCTTTCTCTTTCTGGCCCTTTGGGAAAACCCCTTAGAGGCCTCTTAGGTTAGGTATACCCCTTTGGGGAAAATAGCTTGGGGGAGAACTCCGCCTCCAAGTTGCATGCCCTTGCAATCGGCAACAAAGGCCGATACTCTCTCTCTCCCTTCAGGTGTACCCCTCCCCCTTGGCTCCTTCTAAGCCAACTGGCTGATTCAGCCAACTGGCTGATTAGGAGTCTATAAAGACAACGCCTACTCGGCTGAAGTCTTAATATGCACTTGGCTCCTGCCAGGTGAACACCTCTCCTCCTTTGTCTCCTTTCTCTTGGGAGATAACGCCGCCTCCAAGTTTCCTTGTTGCACCTGCAGCATCCCCCCACCCCGTTTTTTGCAACACCTACCCCCCGGTGCAACACCCCACCCCTTTGCAACATTGCGTAATAAATTGCAACATTCCTGTACTCTACCCTTTTGCAGCTATACTACTGACGTTATCTGAGGAAGTTGTAGATCCATTTTCCCACTTTGCCTGTTATTCCAATATATTTTATTTTATGTGCTATTATACCGTGATCACATTTGTCGAAAGCTTTAGCAAAATCCATGTATATGACATCCTAGTTGTCATTGCCTTCCATGCATCTAGGATATTAGTTGTGATAGGCATGATTTACCTGATCGGAATCCGTGCTGATTTTCGGTGAATATTTCCAGTTTCTCCAAGAAATCATAAATTTTCTCTCTAACTATTCTTTCAAATACTTTGGTGTGGTGAGACGTCAATGACACTGGTCTATACCAGGGCTTCTCAAACTTTTTTCACTTGCGACCCCTTTGGATCAGACAAATTTTTTCGCGACCCTTCACTCAATGTCATAAAAGCAATAGGTACTAACACTGTATATTTATAAAAAAAATAATATTTTCAAATGTTTCTGCGACCCCCAATAATATTTACGCGACCCCTAGTTTGAGAAGCGTGGGTCTATACCACAAATACTATGCTATATGCAAGTGGTGAAACAACAGTTTTTTATTATATATATATATATATATATACACAGGGTGTCCCATAAGTCCGGCATCATACGAAAAATTCATATTTTTCTATTTCTACAAACCATAATTCATATTTTTCTCTTTCTACAGGCCATAATGTCTGTGAGCAAGGAAGAACGAATCCAGATAATTCTACTCATAGGAAATCGGAGTCAAAGAGAGGCCGCTGCTGAATTTAACAGACTGCATCCAGACCGCGAGCCAATAACACAGAGTTGTGTTAGCAGACTTGTTGCAAGGTTTAAGGAAACAGGATCCATAGAAGATAAACCACGCAGTGGACCTTCAAGGAGGTCCACTGACGATGATACAGCGACTGCTATCCTGGCTCATTTTAACAGAAGTCCCAATAAGTCTCTTCGGCGATTGTCCGCCGAGAGAGAAGTGTCGAAAAGTAGCATCCATCGTATTCTTCAGGCTCACAAATGGCATCCATATAAACTTCAGATCCTACAGAAATTAAGCGAAGATGATCCAGACCGGCGGATGGAATTTTGTGAATGGGCTATGGAACAATATGCTCGGGATGCCAATTTCCCGTCCACCATTCTGTTCAGTGACGAGGCTGTTTTTTATGGAAATGGTGAGGTAAATCGACAGAACACCCACTACTGGTATCAAAACAACCCTCACTGGTATACCTCTTCAAAGGAACAAAGTGCATCTCGTGTGATGGTATGGTGTAGCATTTGGAAGGATCGCATCATAGGCCCCCCCTCTTTTTCGATGAACATGTCACCACTGGAGGCACCTACCTACGTATGCTCAAGGAAGAAGCATTTCCCAGTGTCTTGAACGAAGAAGGAAATTTCCCAACATGGTTCCAGCAAGACGGCGCTCCTGCACATTACAGCACCCAAGTAAGGAAATACCTGTACCAACAATTCCCTGGTCATTGGATAGGACGTCGAGGGCCTGTGGAATGGCCAGCTAGAAGCCCGGATCTCACGCCACTAGATTTTTACCTCTGGTGCCACTTGAAAGAGCTGGTATACGCAGAGAAAATTAGGAGTGTTGAACATTTGCGGCAGCGCATTATTGGGGCATGTAACACCATTACTCCTGACATCACTCACCGTGTGCTTGCTGACTGGGCATCACGTCTGAATTTGTGTATTGAAAACAATGGTGGACATATTGAGCACGTTCTGTAAATAAAAGCTTTTGTTTTGCCTTTTTTTATTATTTTTCCTATGATGCCGGACTTATGGGACACCCTGTGTATATATATATATATATATATATATATATATATATATATATATATATAGTATATGACAAGAAGTGACATATTTGATAAAATATACTAATGCTAACATAATAAATATACTAAAGTAAATTTGAATATTTTCATTAGTATTCATCTGACATTTGAAAGAGAATAATATACTGTATGTGAAGGAGAATGGATTACTGAAAGCAAAAGTTCATTTTAACTTGATTATGCGAGTTTCACGAACTCATTTCATAAAGTTTCTTAAATAAACTATCAAATGAAGCAAAATATACTCCAGGACGAGTTACAGGAACTCTCAAATATTTGCGGTGTACACACACACACACACACACACACACACACACTGTATATATGTTACGGCCTTTTTGCAAATGGGCATTACAATGGCGGCCACTTTGAAAAAAGGCTAGCAGATTGGCCATTTTGCAAAATGGCCAGCCGTTTTGCATAATATTTTGCGAAAAGGCAGAACTCCAATTAAGATATTCAATCCAGTTCGATTAAAATTATTCAAACTATTGAAATTTAAATTATTGAATGCCCGGTTAGCTTAACTGAATGCCCAGTTAGGTCAACTGTCCGCACTTGACGATTGGTTATGTTTAAATAGTAATATTTTCGTTAAACAACGAAAATATCACGACTTAACCTAACCAATCGTCAAGGGCGGATATTCGACCTAACCGGACATTCAATTAACCTAACAGGGCATTCAGTTCACCTAACCGGCCATTCACTGTCCAGTTCAATGTGAAGTTCTGCCGTTTCGTAAAATGGCCGACAGCATTACCAGTCATTTTACAAAATTGTCAATATGCCGGCCTGTTTGAAAAGTGGCCTGGTATTTAATGGCATTATGCAAAAAGGCCGGCTTTTTGGCCCTTTTGCAAAAAGGCCGATTTCGCTAAAAGGCCGTAACATATACACCTTACCTTAGTTAACCTTACTTTTGCTCCCGCCCAAATTGTTCATTCTGACGTAAGTTAAGCGTCTTTCCCCACCTTAGACTTACAGTTTAACGTGGAATCCGAGACACAATTCACCAATGAAGTCTGAAATTTCAACGTTCTCGCCCGGTCTCGATCTTACGACCTCCCGATCAACAGCATCCCAGCCTCTTACTCAGAAAGATGTATACATAATTTCATACACTAGTAATTGAAGCAGATTGAAATGTGTTTTATTTTGCTCAATTTTTGTCATGGGAAAAGTTAATTAGGAATAAATCATCATCAGATTAACTAAATTGTTCAAATTCATCAGATTGGTCAGTAGGGTGTGTCAATTTTTGGGGTGAAATGACTAAATTGAAAATCATGTGATTTGGTAGCAATTTAATGTAATCATTTGGCATACAAAATAATATCCTTGCTTCAAAAACAATAAAAAATAACTCCTACCTACATCAATTTTAATTCAAAAATTCCATTTTTCCGTAAATTCGTAACAAAATAACAAATGTGCGCAAACATCCTATCAACATTTAAAGTGGCAATAAGATATCATTCAGAGTCTTTATTTGAAAGTAACCAATGCAGTCATGTCCTTTTTGCTGCGGTTCCTTGACATCAGCATTCGGCTTGCTACTTGCGCTTTGATGTAGCCTTCTCGCCTCTCGTGACTGTAAACTTGACTAGCTGCTTCTGTGACCATTTTCACACATCTCTCCACACTCTGAGTGTGAGAAGGCCACTTTGGCACTTGCATTGGGGCCTCTTTAAGTTGTGTTAAATCTTTGTTTGTTATACATGTTGTCAGTGGTGGCTCCAAAACTTCCGAACTCAAGTTAACTAATTCTGACAATTTCGTGGCACTGACGTTTATCGGAGGTACCTTCCTTGTCTGAACAGCGCAGTCTCCCAGCTGGTCATCATCTAGTGATGTTCCTCTAAGCTTTAGAATGATTTCCACAACCTCAGTTCGCTCTTTTGTACATTGGCTGCAGAGTATTGCTTGCAAAACTGCCTCTGGCCTAGCATACCAAGCGGACCTTCTCACCACAGGTAACACGATGTCCACCACTACTTTCCTTTGGGTTCTCAGTAGCTGTAATTGAAACAAGATGTGGTTGGGCCCCTCCATCCACATTGGATTAAGTTTTACATTGAACCAGTGATGAAGATGAAACCCAATAATAAATTCAACAATCAACATCAAATTCTGTAGCATTTTGCCCTTCAGTGCATGTTTGGAAACCCAAATCCTGCAGAAACGAATCGCTGTAGTTAACCAACGACTGTGGCTTACGGGTCCAATCTCCGAGAGAGCCAGATTTTGAAGCAACTCTCCTAATCTGATTGCTTGAACAATACGATAAGCGTAAGATTGATCCGTGCTGAGGTCTTTGATAACTTCTTCAGACAACACTGGAAGGGGAGGGCCTACTTCGACCTTTGGAAATTTTGTATTTATTTCTATTTCCGTTGCTTCATCTAGCATGTTGCCAAGGGGGTCTGACCACTTGTTGTTGCTCTTTGTAGGACCATCAAGTTCCTAGATGAGACGACGAAGAGGTAGTTCCCCTGTGTGCAAATAACATACAATCCAAACAAGCCTTCTTCCAAGTTTTTTCTCTAAATGCGTCATAACACCGCCCTGCCATCCAGTGTTCACCGCAGTTGAGTCTCCACCAACGGCCTACAGTGAACTGTCAAGTCTTCTTTCTTGAAGCCAACATATTATTTGATCAGCAATTGCTTCTGCATGTTTCTTGCCTTCTACTTCTGCTTCAGCTTCAGGAACAAAGTGAAACAAATAGCGGCCACCAGGTTCGGAACACACAGAGTAGTGTTCTTCTTTGATGAGACCGGGAAACTTTCTGTCCATTCCCTCTACCTCTAGGAGAACTTTTGTGTCATCTCTTCTTCCATCAAACAAAAGGCAAGAGAGACCTTCCTCCTTCAAATCTTTTTCATGCTGATCAGATATTTCCTTCATTATTTTTTCTTGTGCTCTTCTTATCTTATTATGATCTATCACTAAGGATGTATCCTCTCGGCTGATGAGACCTGCATCTATCCAAGCGGCAGTGGCAATCTCTGCAGTCTCTCGTAGCCCCGTATGGTGGCGAATACTGGCAAGGGCAATATTTGAGATGTCTTTAGTGTTGTATTTCATTCTCTTCGGCGAAGGTTCAGATGGCATTTTGGAGCCATCATCTGATGTTGCTTCTTTCTGTTCATCTGAAGAGCTTTCAAAGCAGTGAGAAACATCTATATAGAGCTCTTCATCTCTTTGGGTGGCTTCTTCACTCTTCTTTTTCTTCCTTTCTTCCCTCTCTCAAATTTTCTCTTTTTTCTTAGCAATAACAATCTGCTTTTTGGTTTCTGAATAATCTGCCGAACCAATCTGCATACTTCCTTGGCCTCCTGCCTTTGTTCTCTGCGCCTTTATGAAAGCCAGTCCCAAAACAGGGATCTTCTTCTCACGAGGACAGCGACAATCAATGTGAAGGTGAGGTTCTCTTCTGCATGAGGGAGAACAATTGGCTTCAGGACACAACTCTATGGGACACTGGCAGTTAAAAATGTCAAGAGTATCAAGTGTGTGCAGAAATTTATTTTTCTTTGCTAGTTTTCCTTTACCAAGTGATGTCTCAACTGCTTTGTGCCACAGCTTTGTTAATTTTAACTCAATAGTTCTATACTGATTGAGTACAGGTGGTTTGAATAACACATTAGCTTTTTTCCACTGATGCAGAAGAGGGGGAATCATGTCCCTTATGAGCTCTTTCTCTGTGTAGTTCCTTCTATCCTTTGTATTTTGTTCAAGAAGGAGTAACCCTAGTCTCAGCATGTCTCGCACTGTTGGTAGTTCTGATACGGGAAGCTCCTTGCCTGTACCGACTAACAGGCTCAAGTGGCATGACGACTGACCTCTTGTCTTCAATTTTGGCATCTTAGGAATATCTGAAAAGAAAGAAAAACATTTACGTATTTTATATCAATTACGATGTTTCAAAGTTTAGTCATTCGATGTTCTAAAATTCAATAAAAAAATATTTCATGGGATTACAACATAATTAGCCAGAATAATATGATAATAATAAATAATTGTAATAATTATATAATCAATAATCCATACTTACAGTTAAACTGTAGTATACGTCTAATAGAATAACTATGAAGTAGGTACAAGGGCAATAACAGCAAACCACCGTCTATGACATCTAAGAGGCAACTGAGGACTGAGATTGAGGGACAGTTCTATTCATGTTGTGACTTGTACAACAACTATATGACCTTGAAAACACTCCATATGCGATCAGTGGGATAATTCTGTGACAGATGAATAGTTAATCAATTTATGTCCTATTATTTAGTAAAAGAGTCAATTTCTGAAATTTAAGGTAAAATTGATGTAGGTAAGGGTTATTTTATTTCATTTTGGTTGGCCAATTTCAAGTTTTGACATGAAAAGAGACTATATTTTCACTACCAAAATTGCTTTGAAAACAGTTGACAAAATTGACACATCCTATTGGTCAGATTAGATCCAAAACGCGTTTTTAGTTCCTCTAATGTGCAGCATTTTAACACGTTTAATGATAAACTCTTTATAGTCATCACTATACAGGGTGTCCCATAAGTCCGGGATCATAGAAAAAAATAATAAGAAAAGGCAAAACAAGCGCTTTTATTTACAGAACGTGCTCAATATGTCCACCATTGTTTTCAATACACAAATTCAGACGTGATACCCAGTCAGCAAGCACAAGGTGAATGATGTCAGGAGTAATGGTGTTACATGCCCCAATAATGCGCTGCCGCAAATGTTCAACACTCCTAATTTTCTCTGCGTGTACCAGCGCTTTCAAGTGGCCCCAGAGATAAAAATCTAGTGGCGTGAGATCCGGGCTTCTAGCTGGCCATTCCACAGGCCCTCGACGTCCTATCCAGTGACCAGGGAATTGTTGGTACAGGTATTCCCTTACTTGGGTGCTGTAATGTGCAGGAGCGCCGTCTTGCTGGAACCATGTTGGGAAATTTCCTTCTTCGTTCAAGACACTGGGAAATGCTTCTTCCTTGAGCATACGTAGGTAGGTGCCTCCAGTGACATGTTCATCGAAAAAGAGGGTGGCCTATGATGCGATCCTTCCAAATGCCACACCATACCATCACCCGAGATGCACCTTGTTCCTTTGAAGAGGTATACCAGTAGCGGGTGCTCTGTCGATTTACCTCACCATTTCCATAAAAAACAGCCTCGTCACTAAACAGAATGGTGGACGGGAAATTGGCATCCCGAGCATATTGTTCCATAGCCCATTCACAAAATTCCATCCGCCGGTCGGGATCATCTTCGCTTAATTTCTGTAGGATCTGAAGTTTATATGGATGCCATTTGTGAGCCTGAAGAATGCGATGGATGCTACTTTTCGACACTCCTGTCTCGGCGGACAATCGCCGAAAAGACTTATTGGGACTTCTATTAAAATGAGTCCAGAATAGCAGTCGCTGTATCATCGTCAGTGGACCTCCTTGAAGGCCCACTGCGTGATTTATCTTCTATGGATCCTGTTTCCTTAAACTTTGCAACAAGTCTGCTAACACAACTCTGTGTTATTGGCTCGCGGTCTGGATGCAATCTGTTAAATTCAGCAGCGGCCTCTATTTGACTCCGATTTCCTATGAGTAGAATTATTTGGATTCGTTCTTCCTTGCTCACAGACATTATAGCCTGTAGAAAGAGAAAAATATGAATTATGGTTTGTAGAAATAGAAAAATATGAATTTCTCTTATGATGCCGGACTTATGGGACACCCTGTAGAAAGAATTTGATGAAAAATACAGATTTAAAACGCTTTTAACTGAAACCACTAATTATGAAAGGTTTTCAGCTGAAAATATTGTGCACTGATAGTACGCCAAAATACTTGAATGTGTTCATTTCATTTACAGTGTTACTGCATACAAGTTGATTCATATAGTTTAATCAAGGAAAACATACTAACGGCAACTTAAGTTTCATCACTGAATTACTCTTTGAAGATAAAAATTTTGCGAGCCATCACGTTACTTGGCCGACAGCTCAATGGGTAAGAACGATTCCCTGTGAGCGAAGTGAAGACACTGAGATTGGGAGTTCAAACCCCAATGATGCTGGTAATAAGGAGTTAAAGCAATGTGTCGCATTAGTTGGCCTGAGCACTGTGTAGGTTTATGGCCCTCCTGACTGATTATTTATTACTACTCAGCCATGAGACATGAAGATATAGGAACAAGGTTTTGTACGGATACTGGTTCGCATTATTTTATTATACGCTGAAACTTGTGTGCGTGTGCGCGCGTTGGCAACTGAGCATATGTGAGGTCAACTGTGTAACAATTCACAAATGTAGTGGGTTGTGGTAATTTTTTTCGTGAGTTAACATATTTGGGAATTTTTTTTTAAAAATTACATAAAAATCTAGGAATCATTGTTATTGTCCGAAAAAAGATATGCTAGGTGTGACTAGATTAAGTCAGGGCCGGATTAAGACCTTTGGAGGCTCTAAGCACTGAAAAGATTATGGTCCCCCATATATATGTAATTCAAAATAAAAACAATACTAAACCGTAAAACAAATTTTTATCTTTCGAAATTAAACAAAACTTCCATGTAGCTGAAATTAAAATAGCTTCTTTCTAGATTTTCTGATTGCAAAATCCTGGATAATTTCATCGAAGCTGACTCGACGAAGCATGTCAGCTTCTATACACAGTAGAGCAAGTGAATCAAGTCTGTCCTGACACATTGTTGTTCTCTGAGGGTTTTTTATTCTTTTCAGCTGAGAAAAAGAGCGTTCTGCGGAGCAGTTAGTAATCATCAATGTTAGAAAAATACGTAGTGCGATATCTACATTTGGAAATACACATTGTATCCTGTCTTTCACTAGGGTGTCATGAAGATCACTGACTGAATTTCATTTTTCCTGTTTCATTAAACTTTGACCGCATATAACAGTGGAACTGTCGTAGTTCTCCACAGAGATTCATGTTCGAGTCAACAGGGTATGAGTCAACTAGCTTTTGGAAACCTTGTGAATATTGTTCGTTAGATAAGTCGAAATCGTTTAGAAAAGAAAATCTACTTGATAATTCTTTGTACACTTCACCTCTCCTCTTCATATGAGCTTTAAGTGTATCAATTAAAGCGTAGTAAGTCGATACGCGAAATTTGTCTCTAGGATTCAATACTGTTTCTGGTGCACTGCCATCATTTCTTTGTTTTGATTTTTCCCATGATGACTACTTTTATGTTTTCTTTGAAATATCAAATATAAAATTCTTTCAAAAAAAATTTCTTTTTATTTGGTGCCCCTGCCTTGCTGGTGCCCTAAGCATGCTTAGTCTGCCTATTGGGTAATCCAGGCCTGGATTAAGTGACGCTAAGTTAGGCTAGATGAGCGAGTGTTTCATCCTTCTAGGTTAGATTAGCGAGTACCTCATCCTCCGAGCCCTCAGTTGCGTCCAAAACAATATCACGGTTCGATGATGCTAAGGTTAGGTTAAGTTAAATTAGATTTGGCTTATTAGTTTTTTAGATATATGGATTTAAAAACGTTGGTACTTCGCTTATACGGAAATGCGCACGTGTGTGTGTGTGTGTGTGTGTGTGTGTAACACATGGGCTGTAAGTTCTCTTCTAAACCCAATTTATGGCGTTTACAATGCAGTTCACCTTTTATTTAGAATATTTTAGCATCATATTTTGATCTTATGTTAAGAAAGGGATTAAGATGTAATCTGAACTATGAAAAATATTTCGCAAATAATAATGTTAATATATTCTAGTAAATCACTTGGCGGAGGTGAGTGATCTAAGTGAAATGAATTTAGATCACTTTTCATTTCCATAATTTCATTAATGGTTTAAATTAGTTCTTAAAGGCGAAGGGGCACACACGCACACGCACACACACACACGTAAAACAGTTACTATGGGAAAGAAATTTATGATTAATTAAAGGAAAAAGTATACGGGTATTGATGTGCGCATGAAACTCCTACTGACTAAAAGTTTTATCATTATTAACGAAATTACAGCTTGTATCGATTTTAATTTATATTTCATATTTATTACAGTCAGACTCAGTTCACTATAACGGTTTCGGCCTAAATATTTAACTATAATTCCTGTAATAGATTTGTTTTTTCAGGTATGTTGCGAATTGCTCAAAACGAAGATACAGCTGGGAGACAGGTTCTCTCTCGCTCTGTGTGTGTGTATATATATATATATATATATATATATATATATAAGTTTAAAAAAGTTGTACTTGTTTTCATTTTATTAGTTTTTACATTGTTCTTTTATTACTTAAAAATTTGTACTGTTGTAAAATATTTCGATGTCTTTTGCATAAATTTATTTATATTTCAGTACAATTTATTTCTGTTTATTATTATTACATGTATTATTATTATTATTGTTTAATAGTAAATTTATTGAGCAGTTACATAGACGTGCTTGGAAAAAATGCTTTGAATCATCCGAAGATCAGGGCCTCCAGCCTTCTTTAGTTAGCCTCATAAGGCTAAATAACGAAAATATCACGACTTAACCTAACCACTCGTCAAGGGCGTACAGTTGACCTAACGAATGGTTAGGTTAAGTCGTGATATTTTCGTTAGGTAGCCTTATAAGGCTAACTAACGAAGGCCTGAGGCCCTGATTTTCAGATGATCCAATGCTTTTACCAAAACAAGCAAGTGTGCAATTTGGAAAATTAAAAAGTTTATATATACTCAATGTATGATGTCAAACGATAATTTATAATGAGGATTTGCGCATGCGCATTGGAAATTTAACGAAATTACAAAATTTCAAGTCGAATCCTTACCAGTCTACATACCAGAAATTTCTTAAGTTTTAGAATTTGTTTAAAAATGTGTTTTTAATGGCTGCTCGAAATATGTTTCGAAGAGGTTCGTTTTTATTTCTTAATTTATTACAAACATCAACTCCTTCACAGTAATAATCATTGAAGAAGGCCACAAACTGATACAGTGCTCAGGCCAGGCAAATGCGGCATTTTGCTTTAACTCCTCTCGTATTATTAGCATCATCCGGATTCAAACTTAACACTTAACACTTCCGATCTCAGTGTCTTCACTTCGCTTTTTGGGAAAAGGTGTTAACGACTAAGCTACGGACGCTATGAATTCCTTCATAAAGTCTGGATGCACCCTATATTTAATTAAGTTTGGTTACTTCTTCTTAATGTTTTAAAGAATCCTTAGACTTGAATGTATTCAGAATAATTGTCGACTAAATAAATACAACAGGAATATGTGGACTGAAAGCACGAGTCTGCATACCCATTTTTTATTTGCTTCATAAAGCATACAGGCTACGTCGTGGTCAATATCTTAACACCGCGTCTCGCCGGTCAGTGAGACGTGGTACAAATTGGTAGCATTTCAAATACACGCATTCATAACTTAAACCTACAAAAATTCCGTCCTTAAAGTGTTAAGCGACAGTGGGTCGAGGTAGTAGTTGGATGGTGGATGCGTCCAGATTATGTAGCAACCCGTGGTTCGGATCCCACGTTGAGCTGTAGGTCCCCTCTGTCATATGATCTTAGATGTTGCGAAGGTTAAACAACCTGATCAAAACAAAGAATATTACGGTATATATACCTTTAACGTTATTATCAAAGGCTAATTTATTTGAAATTATATTTACACTCGTAATGCGAGTGCAGTTGGAGAAAAAGTTCGCAGAAGAAATAAAAACTATTCTGGAAAGACTGAAAATTTCGAAATTTCAGTTAGCAGTCAGAAACAATTCATAACTGGTTGAAAAATAATGTTTCTAATAAAACGAGAAAAAGACTAACTGGAAGGACAGTGTATTTGGCATTCATGTATTATTTTACTGGTCACATTATTTTTTTCGACCCAATTGTGAATTGTTGCCAAATTTGAAAAATTGTCGTAATTTTCCATAGATTTTTGGGGGAATTTCTTTCCACAATTTTTGCAGGCCTACATTTAGCTATTAACATTTTCTTTCAGAAATATCCAGTCTTTCAGAAATAAATTATAATGTATTATTTTGGGGAATTAAATTTATGTGACTCGTTAGGGTATAATGCCCTGAAATACCTTTAATATTATGAAAGGAATATAACAAACGACTTAAATCCTTTGCATGATAAAATATTCTTTCAAAATATTTGATGACTTAAAACTGACATTTTCAATCCCAGATAGGTAATTAAGCTGAAAACTGTAAAAATTTAATATTATTTCTGAATTAGTTATCTTATTCAGATCCCAATTATGTGTTATGTCACAACCTTCATATTATTTTATGTGGCATTTGTTTTATTTACATTTCGTTGGAATTTTCTGATAAGGCTACATCGTTGTTAAATTTCCTTCAAATTTGTAATTTAAAATAGAAAAGTTTGTCAGTGAGAGAATTAGAAGTGAAATTTAATCATTATTATACATTTACTATTCTTTACATCTCCCTTCCTTCCTTCCTTCCCTCCTTCATTCCTTCTCTCTCTCTCTCCATTTTTATGTTTCTCTTATATTATCTCCTTTTCAGTCTATTTCATCTTCAATATTGTAAATGCACTCATGTATGCATATCTCGCTAAATCCTAATGCACCATTCATGTATTCACTTTATTCCCGCGCACTTACACGAATCTTGGAAGGCAGACTGATGAGGAATTATCCTCTTTTAATGACGGTCCAAAAAGGACGCGAAGAGAACCGTCTTCCCTGTCCCAATTTCTGCTTTATCCGACTCGTGCTCATATCTACTGAAATTTTTAAAGATGTTATTTCATTAAGCAACGTTTTTGTCTTTGAAGTTTTCCCATTTTTATGTATATTTATGTTGACAAAAGTAAATAGACATTTGCAGTTTTTCCATAGTTTTTCATTTGATAATAAAGGCAATAAATAATAACAGACTTACTGAATCAATATATTTAAAATCGTGTTGCTTTCCCCTTTCTATTACGTAAAGCTGACACTTTCTGGCATTCTATTAATGAGCTTTGCCATTTGTTCTTGAAGACAATCATCATATACATTTATACACGGAAATCTAATGTATACTAGTGTATATCACGTATAGGACCATAAGTGAATACTAGCTCAATTGTGGAGAATATGTACACATAAATGAATATTTAAAGTAGTTTTTATTATACATATATATGTGTGTGTGTGGGGAACAAATGTATTCAGATGACAAAGAATCAAAAGAGAAAAACGTTTATATTTACAATGAGGATCCAAGATATCAAAAATGAGGTTACAATCATTCATGGAAATGAACAACACTTTTCGGGAGAACCATTCCTTGTTTCAACGATGGAAATGTGCAAATATTGAATTTAGAATTCTGAGTTTTCATGCACTCAATTTGTTTATAGTTTATTAGTCTACGTTATATGCAGTAAGTTTTTTTTACACTAGTCAAAATTTACTCTTATCGAGTTCACTTCATTGCGTTCCGTGTACGCATCGACCACAAAATACAGTCGGTGCGACCCCTCATCATCCTAAAGGGATAAACAAACTCACGAAGAGGGGTTTTCTTTTTTTTTTTTTTTGGGCGCATAAATCACTACTACGAACCGGAGACGGGGGTCGCTAGCTACCGTTTGAAAAATACTGTTTTAAAGTGTCAGATGTTTAATAAAATCACCCGATATATAGATATATATATATATATACCATATACTGGGGCGTATAAGTCTACGGTCCAGATTAGTCGATCCCCTAACTTTCAATTTCAGATTTAGATTTTAGCCTATTCTGGGTGTTTAAGTCGACCACCAACTTGCCGACATAAAAAAGCAAAGCTTTGTAAAAACCTTGTAAAAATTAGTTATCACATCCTTCATAATCATCATCATAATCATCATCTGACATCATAAGTTCATTATATACATCCTGAGATACATTTGCAAGTGCTTCGTCATATGGATCCAATTCAGATGTTGACCAAAAGCGAGCTAATGCATGACTGAGGACCTATGAAAGGTAAACCTGTCTTTAAATACAAGCTAAAATGAAAAGTGGAATGTTAATTTTTTAGACTGGGCATTGATACAATATTGGTCTAAGTACATACATTAGGAGCCCCACCTATCAGCAGCACGAGGCCGAGATGGGGGCTACACCAATCGTTTAAGTATAGACTTTAAGACCTCTCAGCAGTAACACAGTATTATATCGCCAACTTACCTACGGATTTTACTTACTACCCAGATTTTACTTACGAACACCTCATACACCAATATGATCTCAAAAAACGACAGAGACAATAGGCATGCTATTAGTCTTCTCATAACGTATTAAAAATACGTTTATGAGGCCAGGGTTTGTTTTGTTTGTTTTTTTCTGTTTAAGGTGCTTTCAACCCTGCTGGATTATTGACACCATTTTTTTTTTTTGTTTGTAGAGAAAGGTGGTGAAAGAAGTAGTAGAAGAAAGGGAGTTATAATGTTTAGTATTGAAAACTTTTTTTTTGATGCTGTAATGTATTGGTGTGCTGTCCGTTCTTTCACAGAAAAAACAAACATGGTAAACAAAATTTAAAACAAAAACAAATTTTTGCCTTAATATACAAATATATCTTTAAATTATATTATAAAAAATATTAATTTAATTTTTAAATAAAACGATTTTAGTTTTAGGGCTAACTTATTTATTTTTTAACTAAAATAATTTTACCACGCATTAAAGAATCTCTCATACTCCCCATTATTTAAAGCAAATTTTGCATTAACTAACCTCTCTCTCTCTCTCTCTCTCTCTTGGTAAAAACTTAAGGACCGCCTACTAAAATCTGTTCAACGACCGTTCACTAAAAATCCGTTTAGCCAATGAATGTTTTGCTTTCTGAAAGTGCGGGGGGGGAAGTCTTTTCTCCAGCATGCCCCATTCTAGGGGGGTCTTCTCTCTGCCCTATAAAAACAGTAGCAGTGACATGTGTGAATCATTTTACTGTTGGAGAAGCATTTCAGTTGTTGCATACAAGCCTATAACCAGGATGCAGGCTGACGAACACCCCAATATCAAGTTGTAAGTAATTTTACTTCGTATATATTCTGTTCTAAATATACAGAAGTAATTTTATTCAATAGTGCTCTGAGTGAAATATATAGAAGTTAATTCTCCTGTATCAACATTTATGTAGAAGTGTGTTTTCTGTGAAGTTTTCGTGATTATGTGGTTTATTGTGATTGTGCCCAATTTTATCCTATTATTTTAACTGAAAGGACCGATTCATCCATACACAAGTGTCTATCCGAATATGCTTCGCCACCTGTATACCTCTGGTGTGTTGCAGTGTGAGTACTATTATTTTATCTATATATTTCTGCTATATATGTATATACATATATATGTGTGTGTGTGTGTGTGTGTATATTTCCCATTCTCTACGTATACATTATCACTTTACAGAGCTAACCCAGTGAATTAAAGTAGTACATTCGCTCCCTGTTTTTAAAATAAACGGCTATCCAATGGAGCCCTTCTCCACTGCTAACGTCTGTATTCATGATAAGTGCGCCGCAGTCTCTAATGGGTGGAAGTTTCACCGTTTCATTCTTCGTAAACACTCCAATAAATTTCCGATAAATCACCCTCTGGAGTTTAACCGTATCCATTTTTAAAAGTCCGTCACAACGCCCCTAAAGCGGTCAACCTCTATTAGGGCTTGCGACTCAAGATAAACTACTATGCCAATAGGGGCGACTATCGGGCTGTCGAATTCAAGTCTGAGTGAGATATTTCCACTCTGCTGGGGACTTATATGTGTGCTTATACTCCTGCTGAAGTCGGGTGAGAGGTAGAAAGGGTATAGGTTCACCGTCTCGATTAATTCATTCTGCGTTACACCGGTTCCTAAACCGTCACAACCACCGACGTTGTGCGTTAGATTGTTATATGCTCTCGCGAAAAGTGAAAACTCGTCATCTGTAGAATAACTCGTTTCCACTGTCCCACCTAAAGCTACCACGTTGATATACAGTTACATTTTTAAGGCCGAAATTTTCGAATTTAAATGCGGATTTGATGTATTTTCCATTCACAGAAGCATGTTCCTGCATTCCAATTAATATCCTTTTTGGCAAAATCCCAAGAGCAACATTTTCTATTTGCTTGGATGTTAAACCTGAACGGACTGTAAACACCTTCATCTGGACTATTAATTGGGTATATCACTGACATGTAGTAAATTTTTCTCAATTTCCATCTGCTTAGCAGAGCTTAATTTCACAAGACGTACGCAAAGATGTCTCCATAATATGAATCACCACAGGCTTCCCACACTCTTCTTGGTCAGCACCCGGATTTAAACAAATCTCAGGGCTCGTACGGGTACGTTTTAATTTCATATCGACCCCATTCACAAGCAACTTCTCCTGGAACGTGAAATCTGTGTACAGACGTCCATAACAGGCAGAAATCTTCTTTTTAGATTTTTTAAACTTAATCTTTATATTACTTTCATCTTTAGGCTGATAATAACCTTCACCAGTTAAAAAGGTGTCCTTCGTTTCTTTAGAAAAGTTGAGTACATTTTCCAGATAGGATCGTAGGTGGTAGTAGCCAGACACTGCCGAGATGTTGACTTGATTTAAATACACGTCACACTGACTGAGTTTGTTGTGTAGGAAGTTCGTCTCTGTATATACGACGTAGTCGTTTTCGCAATGCGACCCATCTGAATGCGTTATTCGTAGTTTAAAGTACATGTGCACAGAGCTTGGGTCAAAAAAGTAGGGGCCTGAGCTCGGGATCACGAATTCTATAGGAACACTCGGTGAGCTAATAGTGTTTAACGGATTAACTGTAATAAAGTCGCTGTGTTCTATAGATACTCGTGTAGGCGGCATATCAAAGAAGGTTAGTTCGGATTTACAACACTGCGAACTACTCAGATGGATGAAGCGTGCCATGACGCATGAGAAATAGTGATACACCTCTCGGAAAGTAGCAATCAGTCTATGACCCCCGAGTGTAACGTCCTTAGCTTATATCAGTTAAAAAAGTGGTGAACCATAGGTTTCATGCTCTTAGAACATTTCTTTTTTTTATGTCCTTTTACGTTTAACACCACGAGTTGGCAACCCATTCTTCTTCTTTCTCCGTACAGTGCGCTTTTTCTTCCGGATTTTATTTCCGCCACCACGTATTTTTCTCTTCGCATCTTTGAAAATTTCGTCCCGTGTACATTTTAAATGTTTTTGAGGGCTTCTTTATGCTTAGTCCCTGTCATTATATCTTCTACGTGTTAAGACCTAATTATAATGCTTTTCTGCAGAGATATCTGGCGCCACTCTTCAGCAAGGGGACAGCCTTAGGCAGTATAGTTGAAAAAATGGACCAAATCCCGCTCCCACGCTGATATCTCACCCTTCGGTAGACTGTGAATGGCCTTTGGATCATTCTATCGCAGTACGACGGAAGTGAAGTTTCACTGTTAAGCCCCAGTTACCGAATGGAAACTTTTTCCCCTCAATCGTTCTTATATACATTGAGATATTGGTTAGTAGGTTAGTTGCGACTAACATAATGAGGCTTGTCGTATGTAATGCTCAACTCTTTCCTCTATGATTGGGAATGTGACCGATACGCAGCAGTCGCGCCTGGGTATCCCCAACAAAGTGGTGCTCCACGACATTGCTGTAAATATAGCAAATGTCCGGGGGAGGGTCTCCAGATGGCAATTTCGACAATTTTAGCCGATACAATAAACTGCACAAGTCATATTGCAATTCTTGAAAAGTCTCTTTGGAAGGTTAGAACATATCTGCCCTCAGGTATAATTTTGAACAGTGCGTTGTCTTTAATACTGTATTTGTGTTAGCCTTCGATTTTAGCAACAAAGTATGCCCCTGCTTAGCTTTGTTTACGATTTCGTATACTAAATCAGACCTAAGATTTGAACTTTTGAGACTCCCATTTAAGTCTCTCACAATATCTTCGGCTGTGTCATAATGTCCAGGCCCTAGTGTTACTTTTGTACTGTAGTACTGCAACTCACCGCTCCAAGCTGAGCGCATGGTATCGTCCTGAGTTACTCCGGCCTTTTCACATTTATCGCGGCTTCTAAGAACCATAAAAACGATTCTTTCTTGTCACTACTTAAAAACTTGGTGGCCAATTGAAATTCTCATATTCCAACCTCATATGATTTACGGCCCAATTCAATGGGACCATGCATTTCTGTTATAAAGTTGGACAGTGTATTGTTAGGATGGACAGATAGAGAGGCAGAGGACAGGAGTGTGACGGAGAAGTGGTTAAGCGCCATGTTGTATACTATTTAAGCTTCATATTGCATCAGCTTTTATATGGGTGTTGAAGCTTTCTGGGTACCCTAGTCATTTTACCAGGTACATTTTTCTCTTTCCTTTACCTTTCCTTCCTAAAGGTTTTTCAATATTAAACACGTTTTTCCTAAATTAAATGTCACTTTCTAAAACTTCACCATAAAAGCCACCTGCAATTTCTTCCCCATTCAAATCTTCAACGTAATATATCATCACCTCGTCCTTAGGCCTCATAGCTCTAACTTTAAAAATCTCACGAGTCCAACCTTGTTCAAATCCTTTCGCGGATTTATTCCCCAAACGCGACAATCTTACATAATCATTGATTTTAAAACGCTCAGAGCGTGGTGGTGCTCTACGATTATTTTTCTCACCTTACGCTCTGTATGCGTACCTCTTTTTAAAATTTCGTCAGCTGTACTTATCGTTCGGTGGTGTGAACGGTTGTATGATGTAGCCAGCGACTCCAGAATGTCTATACATCTGTATGTGTTTTTGTGTGTGAAATAGCGCTGCATGCGATCCTTTATGGCACGCTGAACTCTTTCGGCTAAAGAAATTAAGCTCTGCCAACATGTTCTGAAAAGCTCGGCCTATAAATGCTTTCCTCATGTCCGGACAAAAATAGCCGGGATCCTGTTTCCCTTCAACATCAGCGCCTTTGCAGCTTTAGCAACTGTTTCAGGCGACTTATTTTTCAGTGGAATTAGCACATAAATCTAGAGAATACGCTCTTTTCACTGTTTAATAAGTCCACCAATTCGCTTTCCATTCTTTTAATCCTGTTTTTACGGGGTTCTAGAGCCGTATCTGGACTCTTTTGTTTTGTAGAGAAGCGTACACCTCGTATAGAATCGCGACTACTTTCTTCATTTTATTAAACTAGATAATAAAGGGCCCAAAACTGAAAATAAGATGGGTAGGAATGAACCCTCTCTTTGTACAATAATTCTCTTTTTCTTCCCCACAGTTTGGCTATTACGAGCAAGTGCATGTATTATATTCCTGTAACGACGTAAGCGAGAATTCTATGAGGGCTTCATTGGTACATTGCATTTTATAACGTTAAGACAGATTTCGCAGATGCATTTTAAAAAGTCGGAGTCACTGTACTTAACAAATAGGTGCTGGAGAGTTTGTGGCAGCCGATGATTGGTTTTTATTAATTCACGTATTTCTTTAACCTCTTTGTCATTCTGGGATATACACAGGTTCAACTTCGTTTGGGAATATATTCGTTCTTAGAAGCACCCTAAACGTGTTTCGCGGGTAAAGGTCACAAACCAAATATCCGTAACGTTGGCTTGTAGCTCCTTTATAAACTTCTAAAAACTCCTTACGCTGATTCGGGAACATTTGATTGGCTAATACCCCGATTTGCGCCACATCTCTTCGTTGTGCGAATAAGACTAGATATTTTGTATTTAGCGATACATCGCCCATATATCTATTTTTGAAAAATGGATTCAGAATGATGAAGAATACGCTTATGTTAAGATGGTGGGAGAACACTGTAAATGTCTCGGCAAACGTTTTATCCATTTCTAACGAGATCGTCAATTACAATAACCGTGTGCTCATCGCCCTTTATAGAAATAGCATAAAAAACACATTTGTGGAGCAAAATATCATCTTGGTATTCGTTGAATACGGCTTGGTATGTCGAGTAGCACCATATAACTTTATGCAGTTTTTTTCCAGAGCCTGTAGGACCGGATATAATTCATGTAGAAGGGCTCGTGAACCTGAATTTTTCTACAGAATCCATCTCTAACACGTCATACTCTTAAGTGGAACATTTACAAAATACAGTAAAATTTTAAGTGATGCTCCTTATAGTCTACATTCTTGTTTTTCTCTTTCCCCAGAACCATGAGTGATGACGAGAATGAGGTACTGTACCAGTAACATGTCCCCAACGTAGATATTGCAGATGAAGTTGATGATAGCGCCGATAGTGTAGGTGTTGTTGAGGCTACAAACTGCACCATCACCTCCGCTAACGTTCCGGAACCCACAGCAACGACGACTGTAGCTTCTACAAATAAAACTGTACCCACTTATTCCTATTCAATTCCACCCCCCGCTGTGCTCTCCACCTCGTCAATTTGTATACACCAGCATATCATTCGAGCTGGTGCACAGCGTCACCACAACCCCAGCCATGACTAGAAACCGGTACGTAGTTATGGTCGACCCGCAAGCCATGTATAGCAACGGGGTTGAACACGGACTGCGGCGCGTGGTTGAGAGTATTGTGGAATTTGCTCTTCAGAGCAGTGAGGGGCGTGAAGCGAGGATGCGACTGTCCCTCGGGTTGGGGTCAGATGATGGAGATAGACACGATTTTTGGGTAGTAATACCTTACAGACACCTGGCTGCCGTAGATGTAGAGTACATTTTGGGGCGTATAATGCAGGCTTCTCAAAACAGTACCAAATTTAATATGGACAACTTCACGATAGATACAGACCACGTTTTCCATGTTGCGGGAGATAGGGCCACACCTTATACTCTTAACTTTGACAGTTATCAAATACTCAGAAACCATCTCGATCGCGGCTTCATAGCAATAGTCTTGGCTTATATGTTTACTGTGCTAAATAAAGTTGAAAAAAAATTTGGTTGCCGACGGTTGTGCAGCGTGCACGTAAACTGGCCACAGACTTCAGGCTCGAATTTGATTGCGATATGGGGCCTGAAGAGTTGAGAAGGGTATAGCAGGAAATGAATGTGCGTAAAGTTGTATTTGAAATGGATGATCGTCGTAGGAGTGTGTATGTTTCTAAAAGCAGCGTGAGAGAACGTACAAAGCCTGTACTTATTTTAGGGTTGTCTGGGACAACGTATTTCCCCATCCGCAATATAAGGGCTCTTTACGCGAGTTATGCTAAACGACGAAAATATGGCAGGCATCACGATTTGTGTAAGGGTTGTCTCGAGTTTGCGGATGATATAGTGAAACATTGTAAATATTGCCACATGGTATGAGAGCAATTTAAAAGCCCTAGATGCGAAAGTCAAGTAGTTGAAGCTGAAAAGACGGACTGTAATGTATGTAGACGCACGTTTTTCAATAATACATGTTTTCGATTCCATAAATCAAATGGGACGTGTAGGAAAATGAGAATTTGCGGGAGCAGCATATTTCATACGTTGAATGATAGCGGCGAGTTCGGGCATAGCGGGCATAGATGTGATGAAATTTGTTGTACTACATGTTATGAGAAATATAAGGCAGATGGTATGTTTGCTTGTTTGCTATATGAAAGATACTAAGCCTAAAAATAAACCTTGCATAACTGTATACTACGACATAAAGACTTACACAAACTCTGAAACAAAAGAGGTTATCCCACATTTAATTGTAAGCCAGACTGTCTGTGATGAGTGCATGAACGTCGAGTGTGATGAATGTCTCAAATGTGGTAAACGAACAAACATTTTTAAGGTGTCTGCAAGAGATTCCCCTGTGAAGCGCTTTGTGAACTATATTGTCAAGTTAGCAGACCAGTTCAAAAAATGTACTGTATATTCTGGCCCATAGCGCTGCAAAATTTGACACACATTCCCTTTATAAGGAGCTGCTTGAACACGATTGCTCGGAGATATTTCTAGGTCATCCCTTGAAAATGGGAAACTAGCTTATACAGATGCAGATAAGAGGAAATGTTCAGTTTAGAGACACACTGTTATTCACATCTTGTAAATTAGCTAAGCTACCCAAGGTGATGAGCGTAGACGCTGAAGTTTCAAAAGGGTATTTCCCATACACTTTCCATTATGTAGGACTACCCCAAACATTACTTTAACTCTGACAGCATGAGTGCAAACGACAGAAGACTTTGAGCGTTACTGCAGCAGGTTCAATGAAGATAATCCTTACAATATAGCGGATGAATGCGAGTGTTATTGCGTGAATGACGTACGCGTACTTAGAGTATGCTTCCAAGCCTTCAGAAGGATGTACATGGTGTTTTACCATGTTCAAGAATAACTTCATGCCTAAAAACACGCTAGTCGTCATTCTCCGAAACGTTCCGCGCAATTATGGGCCTAAGGTTTTTACTGGCTCACGCATACAGCAGCAGACAGGTGTATACATAAAACATGCTCACAACACGGGGGGGAAGTGGCAATCAAGATCAATGGGCATGCTTTTTGGGTGAATGCTCTAGGCGAGGACTCCGCCATTGGTGAAAAGACGGTGTACTCCTTTAACAGATGCTGGTGGCATGGATGCCCACGTTCTGAGTGTGGTATCACAGGAGATATCTATGGCAGATCTCCCGCCGATCGTCTCGCATGGACCCGTAGCCGCGACCGACTTATAAGCTCCTAGTTCACTCACAAAGTTTTGTGGGAACACAAGTATGATGCCTGAATGGATGCCGATGAGCAGTATCGCGTAGAAATAAGGGCTATCAAACGTACAATGGTGCTGGACCCCATTAAATGCGGCGATAGTTTGTTTGGAAGACACACAAACCCCTTCAAACTATACTTTCCAGCTACGGATGGGGGTGAAGATTCATTACTACGATTTCTCCTCATTATACCATTACGTGATGAAGAACAATCCGTACCCGTTAAGCGAGCCTGAAAATCTCGTGGGCCCCGCCCTGCCTACCATTGAAGAGTTCTCAGCTAATTTAAACGATCACTACTTTGGTCTTTCTTTCGTAGATGTGCTCCCCCCTCGCGACTTACGAATGCCAGTCTTACCCGTTGTTATAGATCAAAAAATCATAGTTTTACTGTGTGTGAAATGCGCAGAGAACAATGGGTACTATAATCAAGCAATCAACCAGAGGAAGATCAGAGGCGTATATACAAGCCCTGAGCTGTCCCTAGCCCTTCGTCACGGGTACAGAATACTGAAGTTATATGAGGTGTGGAGGTTTCAGAAGCTCCTCAACCTTTTCACACCGTATAGAAATACTTTTTGGAAGGATAAGGTAGAAGCATCAGGATATCCACGAGGAGTTGAGACCGAAAATGAAAAATCGACGTATATTCAACGCTACTGTGATCGTGAAGGGATACAGCTTGAACGAGGCCAAATTGTGAGGAACCTTGGCACGCGCTTCAGTGCAAAGTTGTGCCTAAATAATCTTTGGGGGAAATTTTCCCAGAATACCGACAAGGAGAACGTCCAACTAGCCCAAAGTTATAAAGAAGTGTGGGATTTCGCCAATGCCATCGATAAAGAAGTCATAGAGATCGTAAATGTGGGTAATTCGTACATAATAAAGTACAACAGAACCGAATTGGCTACAGATACATCACGTGTCACAAACATACCTGTAGCCAGTTTCACAACAGCCTACGCCCGCATCAACCTTTGGAGTCTACTGCATTCTCTTGGACGGAGGGTTCTGTACGCAGATAGTGTGATATTCACAAGGAAGGAAGGTGAATATATGCCTCCTATTGGGGAATTCCTCGTAGAGTTGACCGACGAGCTCAAGGATGAGTATGGAGATAGCGCCTACGCTGATTCTTTTGTCTCAAAAGGCCGAAAAACTTACGGGGTACGGGTGAGGGTGGAGTAGGAGTTCAACTACATCGTGAAGGCTAAAGGTATCACTCTTAACCAGGCGAACCGCCAGCTCATTAACTTTAATTGGCTGAAAGAGCTAGTAAGCTTAAAAGATGATGGAAATGAGGGTGACCAACCACACCGCCTGGTTGTAGGAACTCATAACTTTCGGGCACAGAAGTTTGGGGGCGTGAAGGAACTTAGGGGGACAAAAATGTGTCGTAACACATACAGGAAGCGATACCAGGTGCCTGGCACCTACCACACTGTTCCCTTTGGATACCATGAGGCGTGAATATTTAAATAAATATATAGTTTGTATTAGTCTATTTACTTGTTGACGAAATTTTACAGTTTATTTATCTTTTCTATTTATTACGTGTATTTAAAATAAATTATGTTTCAACTGGCGTTTCATTTTCTCCTTTGTGTGTGTGTGTGTGTGTGTGTGTGTGTGTGTGTGTACAAGAAAAAATCTAAGCACCGTCCACTGTATGTTGCGCACCAATAAAAGGAGTCACGTGGCTCCTGCTACTAATCCAGTTGACGGACATATCTCTCCCCGGCATATTCAGTTGACCCCAGCAAGCCTTGGTTCTCAGACGTATCTTTTACCTGCTGAAGAATTCTCGTGCAGACGTAAAATAACGATGGCGACCGATGATATTGCATCTCTACATTCCTGAAGTGGTACTCACTAAAGTCTACAGATATGGTGATCACTCAAAGAATTTCTAGTCATCCCTCTTTTGAAACCTTTAAGGTCACATTAAATCGTGTGAAGCATGAGGATCAAGACGTCCAAATACTTTCTGGATATTCTGGTGAGATCACTGCAGGGTTCCGCGGTTCAAACGATGTAATGGAATATATTGTAGGATTAAACTGTGCTAAAAAGCACATATATAGTGACGTGAAAGAATCAACGCTTGCAGAAGAGAAACAAAGGATCTGGATTGTGACCTTGATTGGTGACATGAAAAATTATACCATGTTACATCACACCGAGTACGCGTACACTGCGGCGGAGAATGTAAATCTTGTGATTATGGACAGGTTAAAATATTTCTACCACTATATCCATATATATCATGAGGTGTGCAGCGAAATTGTAGCTAAAGGTTTATGCGAATTTTTAGAGAGTTTAGGGACGAGTATCGTTTGTCCAACAAAAATGCCAAATATGGACATATGTTTCAAACAGATCGCCAGAATGCTAATAAATTCAAAATTTGCATAATTCTTACTTAAGAAAGTACAGTGGTGAATACATTTACCCCTGAACGTTGAAGATGATGTATGGTGCGCATTCCAGGAAGTGTGTGTGATAAAACATTAAAACCGATGTTACTTCATGTATCGCAGATTGAAAAATTCTGTGAACACCTACCCAGGAAATGGGTTACAGTTTTAAATATTCGGATGATTTACCAGTGCGCCTCGATTCTTCATGTTGGAACAATCTCGTACATGAATCTGCATTACTAACGCTTGGCGGCGATCATGGCGCATTCCCTGTGACTCATACCCACTCCATACCTCCCCAACTCCCCTGCACGGTCCCGCCGAGTCAAACAGTACACCACACGGCTCATACTCGCGTCAGAGCTTGACCGGACTGGACGTGCTCTCCTCACAGAATCAATAGAAAAATATTAAAAGATGGAGCTTCCGTTGAGCAGTATACGACGTGTCCGTGATGTCTGTGCGTGTATTCAGGAGTAATACCGGTGCTATTAATTTTGTACTTGAAACGAAATGTTGACAATCAAACTTTGGTAAACGAAATGTTATTTATTTAAGTGTTGAAGAGATGAACAGAATCTTCGTGGTGGTTGAGAAGTGGCTTGAGGGCGTTTATAAAATGCCTCTAGGTGTAGGCACAAAAAGAAAACAGATTAGTGGTGCTCCCTCATACGCCATTATTTGTACGTTGTGCATAAATCGTGATACAAACTAACCATGCGTTGACATACGGCTGATGTGGAAGAATACTGCTAACAATAACGCCCTTATCCCCACGCGAAACCGTTTCATTCTTGACAGAATGTTTGAAGCTGTCGGTTTCCACAAACTAAAACCTATATTAGACGCACGCTGCTGATATGCGCTATTTTGACACGGTGCTTGAATACGCATTAGGCCGGGTCGAAAAATTAAATTTGTGAATTTCCGCATGCCTGTGTCCAAGAAATTTGTAGATGCACTGTAAAGGCTCAACAATGATTAAAAAAAATAAATTGATCAAGTTTTAGATGTTCCGCAAGTCCTCTGAATATTGCAAGTAAAACGTAAGACATTACAAAAAACGTTAAAACTTTTAAAACTATTTAAATACGTAAACTATTAATTATTTGGCAATTATGATTTTTTATTAAGATTTTCTTGTATTTTTTGTATTTTTGTTGCTATTAAGTTAAGATCTGAGCGTAAAGAACAAGAAAGAGCACGATTTTCTAAAAACATTGAAGATGGAGATATCAATAACCCATCCACTTCCAGGGAAGAGCCAATGGACTGGGATAACTTTCATACAATTCCTGATTCTGACACATCAACAGATACAGATAGAGAGCGTGATGATGATGATGATGATCACATTGAGGAAGGTATAAAGAAATCAGGTGAAGCACATAAGCTCACTCGCAAATTGCCTTCATTAGCAAAAACTTGTGACCGATTCGGAATATCAGACAGAGCTGGTGCAGCCGTTGCCTCTGCTGTTCTGGAAGATTTTGGTCTCATTACCTCTGAAGATTATCACAATGTTGTGGATAAGAATAAAGTAGGACGGCAGAGAAAGAAGATCAGAGAGGAGTTGAGTAAATCAAGTGAAGTATAGAAACATTGTATTTTGATGGAAGAAAGGACTTAACTAAAGCAAATCTCTATAAGGATGGGAGGTACTACAGTACAACAATTACTGAGGAACACATCACGCTTATAGCTGAACCAGAATCAAAATATCTTGGGCACTTCACTCCTGTGACTGGGAATTCAACTAACATTTCTAAGGGAGTGATAAAGTTTCTTAACAGTAACATCTGAAGGTCATTGGATGTGATGAAACCAATGTAAACACTGGCATACATAATGGAGTTATCAGGCAACTAGAGGTACACTACAATACTCCTTTTCATTGGTTCGCGTGTTTGCTGCATACCAATGAGCTACCTCTCCGCCATTTGTTTAATTATTTGGATGGTAAAACCAAAGGACCAAAAGCCCTTGCTGGAAATGTTGGCAAAAGTCTTACTGCGTGCGAAAAGATGCCAGTTGTCAAGTTTGAAGCAATCAAATCAAATAAGCCTTCTATTCCGTGGGATCTCGATCTAAGCCAAGATCAAAAGTATCTCATGGAAATTTGTAATGCAGTCATAGAGGGCCAATGTTCCCAAGACCTTGAAAACCACAACCCAGGTTCTTTGAACCATGCCAGATGGCTTACGACAGCCAACAGGATAGTTAGACTATGTTGCGACCAAAAAGCCGTCAGAAAACTTGAAAACTCTGACCGAATTCATTGTTCGCGTTTATGCCCCAACGTGGTTTAATATAAAGCGAAATCCTTACTATTAACAGGGACCAAGGCACCTCTGGTTTATGATATCTAGTTCAAGATACTTATCTCATGAGCTTAAGGCAGTCATTGATCCTGTTATTGAAAGAGGGGCATATTTTGCTCACCCAGAAACTTTATTGATCTCGATATTATTTGATGAAAGGCAAGTGATGAGAGAGTTAGCTTTCCGGCGCATTCTCTTAGCCAGGGAAAGTGTGTTCTCGGGCATGAGAGAATTTAGACGGCCTAAAATCAATTTCTTGCCAAGAGACTACACAGATTTAATTCGATTTGGAGACTACCCAAGACATGAACCACCTCTGACAAAAAGCTTGACAAACACCCAGTTAGAGCTTATCGTAAGGGGTGATGAAACTAACCTTCTATTGAAAAAGTACCCGTCATTCACAAGCTGTGGAAAGACATGTCAAACTTGTAACAGACGCATCAGCTTCTGTCTGTGGCCAGGAAAATAGAGATGGTTTTATAAAGGCAAGAATTGCTTCAAGATCAAACATGCCTACATTTGAGTCAAAATGCGAATACAAATGCCAATAAACTACATGTAAAAACTAATGGAGGTCCGGTGCTAGTGTCTCCGAGCAACTGATACAATGAGCAAACCAACAATGGAAAGGAGGTTGGGCTGGGCATGATGTGGAATTCGACCTACAGCCACCTCTTCGTGGTGAATTCTGGGTGATTTTCCTTGTAAACTATCATGGCAAGTCAGCAGAGCTGTAGTTTACTATACGGAGTATCGGAAAAAATCACCAAAATTTTAAGTGACTTGCGGAACCTCAAAATATTTATATAAAAGCTTGAAACTTTGTCATGATACTTCCTATGTAGGTGCACAAACGTTTGTAGTACAGGGTAAATTAAACTTCGAAAAAATGTTTTTCAAGCAAAAAACGACCGGGCCTAATACGCATACACCGCCCTGCTCGATGATTTTACCAAGTGTAGGGACGAACAAGACGAGAATGACTTGGAACTGGATACGTATTTAGAAGGTACAGACTCCTCGAAATATCATGAACTTTGGTACAAAGGACTAGAATGGTACAGGGCTGATCTTACCTTCACTGTTCACCCTGAAGAATTATTTCTTTATATTATATAAGACGCAGATGTCGGCACGATTTAGAAACATACTTAAATTGCCGATATGATATGTGAAGAAGATTTTACAGTTGAAAAAGTCAGCGCGGAAAGATTAAATGCACGTTCGGAAAGGAGTGTTTATAAACTTGAATTTAATGGTGATGCTGAAGCAAGCAATGTCATTTTTGTGCGTGCCTTTGGTTGTATTCTATCCGTGTTTAAAGAGCGTGATAGTTCGACCCCCAATTGTAAAGTAGGTACAAAAATAGTGTTAAAAGCCCTTTATATTGAATATAGAGCCCCGCATAATTTGAGTGGTGAATTAATGTTAAATCGCATCTACTTTGTAGTAGAAAGCAATTAGGACGTAAATGTGGACTCCATTACGTGTGAGTTTACTATTTTATATAAGCGTGGTAGAAACTGACCTTAAAGTATGTACTTCCATTTTCCTATTTTTGATGGTTGTAAACAATGTAATTCCTTTTACATTGGACAGACGGGAAAGGATTTGCACACACGTGTAAAACAGCATCAATATTCCGTTAGAACGGGACAGCCGTCCAGTGCCCTTTTTGTCCATTTGTCAGAGTTATCCCACTGTATTGATTGGAATAATGCTTCAATTTGGTTTCACTCAAGCAACATTGTTTATAAAAATATTCTTGAGTCTGCCATTATTCAACTTACAAATAATTTTAACATTAGCCAGGGTCTTTTTTCGCTTCATCCTGTTGTTTTGAATTCATTCAGAACGGATTTAGAAAAGAGGGGAAAAGTGCTAAAACTCTGGTAGTTTTTCCTTATAAATTTGCATGCTCCTCCTACAATTTTTATTTTTCTATTTTATTTTTTTTACTTATTTATTTTTTGTGACCTATATATAGTCTCGAACTTGTTATTTATTTCAGTATTCCTGAGGATGTCATTAGAATGATTAGACGAAAGCGCTTCAGCACCATTCTGTTTCCTTTTTCCTTCGTGGTTATTTTCATCTTAACGATTATTCACGTGTCACTTTTGTGAAATAATTTACATATATATAATATATATATATATATATATATATATATATATGTGTGTGGTGTGTGTATACAGACCCTGTCCAAATTATTAGACTCACTGACGAGATTCTTCGGACGCTCGATTGAGACACATTCAGTAATCGGCACATTATTAAACCACTAATCTGCGCCTTTTTACGTGGCGTAATATCACATAATCGGCCCATATTATCAATTAGAACAAGAACAAAGAAAATAACTACATATTTGAAAGATAATAAGTTAGTTAAAATTTCACACACTAAACTATAGTAGAGCATAAAAAAGTATATCAATTT